>CAUYRH010094905.1:0-12603 GCA_963574655.1 Perodicticus potto
TTTTCCAAATTTTTTTTTTTTTTTTTTTTTTTTGCTTGAATTCCTAGGTTAATGAAGAAACAGGAAATCGACGTCCTGTGATGTTAACTCTTGTCAGGCCACCACGGCAGAATAAAAACTCAAAAAACACCAATGGACAGGAATTAGAGAAGACACTGGAAGAAAGCAAAGAAATGGATATTAAACGGAAAGAAAATAAAGGAAATGGTATGAACTTTTAGTTTTGAATCTCTTAAGGAATGTTTTACTTAAAGCTGTTCTGCCTTTTATGGCTTAAGGTCTGGCCAATTTCACTCTGAGTTATTTTCTTTCCATCAGATTATTCAACAAATTCAGGATACACAGTCCTATCTTAGGAGCCTTTTCATCTGGTGTTAGAATTTGGTGTTTAATGTGTTTCTGACCCAAGTACTTGGCTGGTTACTTAGGGATAATTGTAAAAGGAAATAAATGTCATGTTAAACTATCTAAAACTCTTTTCATTTTTATATTTGTAGATATTCCTTTGACCCTAGAGATTACAAACACTGAAAAGGAGACGAGCCTAGAAGAAACTAAAATTGGGGAGATCCTGATTCAGGGTCTGACAGAAGATATGGTGACTGTGTTAATCCGGGCCTGTGTGAGCATGCTAGGAGTCCCTGTGGACCCAGACACTTTGCATGCTACCCTTCGTCTCTGCCTCAGGCTCACACGAGACCACAAATATGCCATGATGTTTGCAGAGCTGAAGAGTACCCGAATGATCTTGAATTTGACCCAGAGCTCAGGCTTCAATGGCTTTACTCCCCTGGTCACCCTTCTCTTAAGACACATCATTGAGGACCCCTGTACCCTCCGCCATACCATGGAAAAGGTGAGTTCTTTTTGGTGTCAAATGCTTTTTTCACTTTATACCAAAAAGAACAGATAGACTTCTGGTTCTTAGGGTATACATAGCTAGATAATACTCTACCCAGCAAAATTTCCCAAGTGTATTCTTGGAAGCTTGCTTAGGTATGGTAGGATTATCCTATTCAGTAACATTTAGGAAAACAAAAACTAGAAATATTTTCTCCCCTTAATACCTTTTATCTAGAAAGTCCTCTCTGGCATTTTAGGTTCCTTTAACCAAGCCAAAAACTGTTAGTAAGGAGCTAGGATACCCTCCCCCAAATTCATGCCTTAAAGATTCCCTTTGTGGGAGTTGCCACTTAAGAACCCACTTTTAAAACATTGTATTTGGAGGAATGAAAGTAGTGGAGCTTTTTGAATATTTATGATCTGCCAGGCACAATGATAGACACTTAAGAAATTGTGTAAGTCTGAAAACAGGTTTGTGTCTTAGGAAATTCATGAGGTAGTGGAAGAAGTGGCAAAGTATAAAAAATAACATTTATAATATCAACATTAAAACAAGAGCAGAGGTGTGGAGGTGAGCGACATCTTACTAGTGAGACTTTTCCTTCTCACTACTTCTACAAAATTCTCTTTTTCTTTTACCTTGTTACCAGTGACATAACTATTCGTAGACTTGTTTTCCAACATTTCTAAGAAGTATTGAAGCATGTGGTTTTTGTGCCTAGTTTCATTCATGTTTAAGATTGTTATTCTTAGAGATGTCTAGAAATTAGATCAAGAAGTATAAATATTTTTACTTGGTTATCAGAAAGGTGGTACCAGTTTATAGTTCTTTGTGTATTAAAGCATATATCTCACTTTCTTCAGACAGTTCTTCACCCAGCCTGTTTTGATTTCAGTTCACTTGTACCAAATCGAAAGAATGGGAGTTGTTAAAAGGCAAACAAGACTTTACATCTCTATTTTCTTGGTGTTACAAGCAATTCCACAGTGAATACTCTTGTATATATATCTTGGCATACTTGGTGTTAATAAGCAGATAAATTCTTAGCCATGTGCAATGATACAGGGTCAAGAGGAGACAGCCCAACAGGGAAGAAGCTACTGTATTCAGACAGAATTCTGTTTTTGTTTGTTTGTTTGTTTGTTTTTTGAGACAGAGTTTCACTTTGTCACCCTTGGTAAAGTGTCATGTTGTTATAGCTCAGAATAACCTCAAACTCTTGGGTTAAAGTGCTTCTCTTGTCTTAGCTTCCCAAGGAGTTGGGACTATATGTGCACACCACAACACATGCCTATTTTTAGACATTGGGGTCTCACTCTTTCTCAGGCTAGTCTTGAACTCCTGAGCTCAAGCAGTCTACCCACCTCGGACTCCCAGAATGCTAGGATTATAGGCATGAGCCACTGTACCCAGCCTCGGAATTCTGACTTTAAAAACTCAAAATGCTTAAAAGATATGAAAGTTAAAACTGCCAGAAAAAATGTAGGTCCTCATTGGATGAGGGGAAAACTCAAAGATATAGGTAAATTGTACTTGGGGATATGGAAAAGAAGAATCTGTCAGTGGCAGATTTAATGTATCAAGTTAGCAAAATGTAAATGCTTGGTAGGGATGGTATCCATTGCAAGTACAAATATGGAGAACTGGGCATACTCTTTACATTTGAGATGAGAGGAAGTTGTAGCCACGTTCATTGTAGGGCAATTTAGTACTGTCAGGCTAAGATATCCTTTGACCTAGCAGTTCTGTGGGTAAGAGTTTTATCTGATGACTGATATGAAGTATGCCAAGACACGTGTACAAGAATGTTCACTGAGAAATTGCTTATAATATCAAGAGACTAGAAGTGCGGTGTCTGGCAGTAGGGGACTACATAAATTCTGATATGGTCTATTTTCTTTAAGTAGAGATCGAGTCTCACTATTGCCCAGGCAGGTCTCAGTCTCTTGATCTTGAGCAGTCTTCCTGCCTCCACCTCCCATAGTGTTGGGATTTACAGGCATGAGCCACTGTGCTCAGCTGGTACATTCTTTATAGTGAAATTAAAATTTCTTGATTTTTATTTCTTTTCTTTTTAGTGTAATACATCCTGATGTTCAGTTTTCTGGATTTTAAAGATAAAATTTATGTTAGAATTATAACCAAAGAGGCCAGATATAAGGGTTAAAATATGTGAGACTAAAGAGTTTAACAGCATGACAGTTGAAAAGCATTAAAATATCAAAAAGTGTTTAATTTATGTGAGCATATCTTTCACAGAGGAATAGATAATGAAAAATACAATTGAGTTGTCTTCTACATACTTTCATGTATTTTCCACGATTGCCAAGTAATTTTATGAAAAGATCAATAGCATAGCTTTGTCTAACCCCCACCCCATGTTATCAAAACAAACAATTCGTAAATAGTTTGTCTCCTGAGGCTATCATCTCAGCCTGATTGTTGACTTTGAGTTATAAATAAAATGTTTAATTTCGGCTTTATTTATTTATTTATTTTTTATTTTATTTATTTTTTTTGAGACAGTCTTATTAGTATGTCGCCCTCAGTAGAGTGCTGTGCCATCAGAGCTAACAGGAACCTCCAACTCCTGGGCTTAGGTGATTCTCTTTCCTCAGCCTCCCAAGTAGCTGGGACTACAGGCACCTGCCACAACGCCTGGCTGTTTTTGTTGTTGTTGTTGTTGTTGTTGTTGTTGTAGTTTGGCTAGGGCTGGGTTTGAACCTGCCACCCTCGGTATATGGGACCGGCGCCCTACCCACTGAGCCACAGGCACCTCCCCTTAATTTTGGCATTATACCCTAACTGGATATCAGTAGTTTAAGATTGGGACAGCATCTGGGGTGGCTAAGAGCTGGCACTCAAACATGTAAGCTGTAAGGGATCTGTAGTCTTCAGCATATATTCCCATTGCTATAAAGATGGTGTGCAGTCTGATCTAATAGATGATAATTTTTTGAGATACGCTGTAACTTTTTTATAAGCCATGTTTTCTAAATTGAGAAGGGATGGGAACTTTTAAGACCAATATGTCTTTCTTCCCAAATCCTAAAGCTGTAATCCTCCACTATTTCAAGGTGGAGGTTGGTTAGTATTTTAATCCTTGGTTGTCCTTATTATAGTTACGTTTTTAGAAAGTTTTAATCAATAGTGTTTCTCCCTCTTTACTAGGTTGTTCGTTCAGCAGCTACAAGTGGAGCTGGTAGCACTACCTCTGGAGTTGTGTCTGGCAGTCTTGGCTCTCGAGAAATTAACTACATCCTTCGTGTCCTTGGACCAGCCGCATGCCGCAATCCAGATATATTCACAGAAGTGGCCAGCTGCTGCATCCGCATTGCCCTACCAGCCCCTCGAGGTTCAGGAACTGGTGAGTTTCACTTACTTCTAGTCTTTCAGATACTGAATTCTGTATAACTGCAAAGATTTTTCTATGAGGAGATCTATAACATGGACCCCCTCCTTAGGCAAGCATTAGGACATTGGTTAATCATTTGGGTCAATTTTATTGGTACTTCAGTACTTCTCTGGGCCTTGCCCTGTTGTAAGCCCTACCAGAAATACCAAAGACTCAAAAAAATAAATAAATAAAATTTAAAAAAGAAATACTAAAGACTCATTCTTTCTAGTCCTTGGCCTTTAAAGAGCTTCTTTGGTGGGATTGTAGGGCTTATACACAGTTAATGGTTTACAAATATAGTGATAGTTGAATGAAGAGTAGATATGTGATGCAGTGGGAAGTATACAACATCATCTATGTATTCTTGCCAAAAATATTTGGGTGTATATTGGATAAATTACAAATTGTGGAATGTTGTACAAGACAACTAGCCTAGACTCTTTAAAAATACTAATGTTATAAACGGAAGAAATAAAGGAGTCTCTTCTAGATAAAAGGAAATGAGAAATAATCATCATCACCAATCTTAATTGAGTTCTGGATCCAGGTAAAGGAGATCTGGGGACATTTGAATACTACATATTAGATAATACAATTGTATCCGTGTTAAATTTTGGAGGGTGTTAACAGTATTGCAGTCATGTTGAAAAATAGCTTTGATCTTAGGAGGTACGGGTAGTTGGATTTAGGGATAGTCAAGTTTTAATTTTAGATGAAAAATATATGGATGTTTATTGTACTATTCCTTCAACTAGGTTTATGTGATTTTGTTTTTTAATAAAATGCTGAGCAGAAGACTATGTTGGGAGCCCCAACTAGGTACCTGGTCTTAAGCTGGGCATTTTTCATGTATTGTCTCATTGAATCCTCAAAATAACCTAATTTCAAGAGGGAGAAAATGGAAATTTGTTGAAGTAACAAAACTGGATTTCTTTCTTTCTTTCTTCTTTTTTTTTCGAGACAGAATTTCACTTTGTCGCTTTTGGCAGAGTGCCGTGGCGTCACAGCTCATGGCAACCTCCAGCTCTTGGGCTTAGGTGATTCACTTGCCTCAGCCTCCCAAGTAGCTGGGACTATAGGCACCTGCCACAACAACAAACTATTTTTATTTTTATTTATTTATTTATTTATTAGAGACAGAGTCTCACTTTGTCACCCTTGGTAGAGTGCTGTAGCATCACAGCTCACAGCAACCTCCACCTCTTATGCTTAGGTGATGCTTCTCTTGCCTCAGCCCCCTGAGTAGGTGGGACTACAGGCACCTGCCACATCGCCCAGCTATTTTTTTTGTTGCAGTTTGGCCGGGGCTGGGTTTGAACCCGCCACCCTTGGTATATGGGGCCAGCACCCTACTCACTGAGCCACAGGCGCCGCCTGTGAACTATTTTTAGAGAGGAGGTCTCTCTCTGACTCAGTCTGGTCATGAATATGTGAGTTCAGGCAGTCTACCCGCCGTGGCCTCCCAAATGCTGAGATTACAGGCACCACGCTGTCAAAAACTGGATTTCAAAACCTAATTTCTCTAACTCCACAGTCTATTCTCTATCAATATTTGATACTACTGTATTAAATCCCATAATTTAGAGAAAGTAAAACCAGGTTTTCTAGTAGACTACTTGGGTTAAAAATTTCCTCTTTTCTCATGTTCATGTATTATGCAAGCCCCCTTCAGAGTCTTTATCAGTAGCTAAGTTCAGGTATTGAATTTTAACTGATTTTTTTTTTAATTTTATCTGATTTTTCTTAGTCACAATTAACTAATTTTTCTCTCTCTCCCATTTTGGCTTAGCTTCCGATGATGAATTTGAGAATCTTAGAATTAAAGGCCCTAATGCTGTACAGCTGGTGAAGACAACCCCTTTGAAACCTTCACCTCTGCCTGTCATTCCTGATACTATCAAGGAAGTGATCTATGATATGCTGAATGCTCTGGCTGCTTACCATGCTCCAGAGGAAGGTATGTCGCTAGCCTACCTCAGGAGGCTGTACATGAGAGGTTATGTTAATTTGCCTGGGTTATTTTAACAAACTCATGGCTCAGTGATCGTTCACTGTGTACCCACACTCTGGGGATCAAGATGAATAAGATGTACAGTGCATGTCTCTGAAGAAGCTAGTAGTCATGCAGTATGACAGGTGCCAAGGGTAGTAGTGAATCCTAGAGTAAGGAACCTGATCTTGTGATGGTGGGTGGGTAGGAAAGTTTCTTAGAATAAGTGACTTTTAAAATGAGTCTGGAATGATAAGGATGAGGATGTTGCCCAAGTTCTGTTTACTACATATACAGAGGGAAGAATAAACAAAGATTTAAAGCAAGATAACAGCATTATGTGAGCTGATTGAAAATAAACTACCATGAAGTCTTTAGTGTTTTCATACTCAGAAGCAAAATACCTCTGTTGCATAAAGAGCTGGGATAGTAGAAGGTGTATCTGGGCTTTTTGACCTGAGCCCACCATTCTAATCTACCTTTTATTTCTAGTTAAGGTGCTGCTAATAAGCACTAGGAAAGTCACGACTGAATTGCTTGGAATGAAACAGGGTTCCATTCCATTCCATTCAGGTCCTTTTGGATTTTATTGAAGACATTTATGTCATAGGTCCAAGAAATTCCCAAAAATTAATACTGCCTTTAATAAGTAAAGAAAATCTGACTTTTTACTTTAGTACTTTTCATTTATACAGAGTTTGAATCTCTATAAAGCTTCTTGGTTCTTCTATCATCATGGAATCTTTACCCTGTCTCCTCCACAGAACAGTTTTGCTATGTAACTGCAGCTATGGACCTCCCACTGTGTAAGCCCTAGTACAGATGTGTTCGCTTAAACTTAGTTGACAGCTAGACAAATGAGGATACTAAATTCCCTGTGGTCATAAGTTAGTAATGCCACTTTTTAAATAATCATAGCCACTTGATATGAAATTGACAAAATCTACTAGATAAGCATTAGCATTGCATAGTTATAGAAGAGTTTTATTTTTCTTGTTTATTATTAGCAGACAAATGTGATCCTAAACCTGGGGGTATGACCCAAGAGGTTGGTCAGCTCCTACAAGATATGGGTGATGATGTATACCAGCAGTACCGGTCACTTACTCCTCAGAGCAGTGATTTTGATACACAGTCGGGTTTTTCCATTAATGTAAGTCAGTTCCAACAGCCTTCTATCTGTCTTCTCCCTTTTTAATGCATGTGTGGTCTTAGTATTTAGAGAGTTACATGGGAGGGGAATTTCAAGGGTATTAGTTTGATATATTTGTAAATTACATGTTGCCTAAATATGAAGACAAAATTGGGATATCCTTGGGGACTTTTTTTCCCCTTGTGTTAGAAGTATTTCCTTAGTTCCCCTATTCTCTCCATGCACTCTTCCAGTCGCTATGATTATAGTAATAGCTTCCCACAGATTATAATATAAAGGAATAAGATGGTTTAAAACTTAGCCAAAACGAATCTATAGCCTTCCCAGCCAGTACCCTGGGAAAGAGTTCTGTCCTGCCTTTTGGAGACCGTTGTCTCTGAAATTCATAATAGCTCAAGAGTTTTCTTCTTCTACAGAGTCAAGTCTTTGCTGCAGATGGGGCCTCTACTGAGACTTCTACATCTGGGACCTCCCAAGGAGAGGGTAATGATTTGCTTTTCTTCCTTTTTTGTTCTTATTCCTTGGGAAGACAGCTTGAAGAAACTGCAGGTATCCTGAACAGGGGGTAGGAGAATAAAGGTGTAATTGTTATTTTCACTTCTCTAATTAAAATTTCTCTGGGGTGACCTCAGTCTTCTATATATCAATGGTCTCTATATGATAAAGTTAATGGAACTATAACTTAACCTAGTAATGGTTGATATGATAACATCCTTTAGTTACCATTTCGTGTTTTCTTTTGGAGGCTTCTATAAACCGACTTAGAAATAAGCTTTGGTGCCAATGATGATATTCTGGCTATGCCCTTTGTGTGGTAGTCTTGCCTTCTAGCAGGAGTGCATTGGCCATTCACCATGAATTAGAGAAATGTCAGGTAGAAGCTGATCCAGTAAGACCTTTTAAGAGCTGCTGTTGCTTAGCGAGAAAAGGTTTTACAATCTAATTTAGGAGACATTTTACTTAATACCATACTCACCCCTGGACATAAATTAGAAAGGCTACTAATTAGCAAAACATTGTTTAACTCATTGTAGTGTACTTACTGCCCAAGTGTAGTTTATGGTATGAGTGATGGCAATATTATCTCAATCTGGGTGAGACACGAAAGCATTACAGCTAAACTAGATAAAAGTGTGCGAGGCAGATACAGGAGAAGGAAGAAATAGAGTTAGGCATGTTTGCAAACCTTCAGCAGAGTATTCCTGGAGTTTATAGAAGGACAGAAATGGTGGTGGGGGTTATGCATGAACAGTTAGGCAGAGTCTCCCTGGTATACCGCATCTGAGACCTGGACCCTCCTGGTTCTCTGTCTTTCCGGTACGATGTGACTAGAACATGGGGGTTGTACAAGTAGCCTAAAGTGGAAGAAAAGTAGCATTATTTCCACCTATGACTTGAGCTTACCAATATACTAGTGTGGAATTGAACCAGTGTTTGGCTCTTTTTCAGCAGCTTCAACTCCGGAGGAGTCTCGAGATGGGAAGAAAGATAAAGAAGGGGACCGGGCCTCTGAGGAAGGCAAGCAGAAAGGCAAGGGTAGCAAACCTTTAATGCCTACCTCCACTATCCTTCGTCTTCTGGCAGAGTTGGTGAGGTCTTATGTTGGTATTGCTACCCTGATTGCCAACTACAGCTACACTGTGGGCCAGTCTGAGCTAATCAAAGAGGTAATATTTCCAACTTCTTCTTAAGATTTTTATACTGTGCTTCCTTCCATCATTTGAGTGCCCAGAATGTGACAGTCACTTTGCTGGGAAACCATGCATGCTCAGTGCTAACCTAATAATGAGAGAGGGAGGGACATCTTAAGAAAAGCTGAGCCTTTTTCCTATGATGTAGAGCCATCAGGCTAACTGTAGGGAGTGAGTTGGTGAGATTTGTTCTGTTGAAAATCCCTTGATCTGCATTGTGGAGATTGCAAAAGGCAAGGCTGGAGTCAAGGAATCTGATACAATAATACTGGTTAGGAATCTGATACAAAAATGCAGGGTAACACATGTTTGTATTAAAGTTGGGGGGAAGGGGCTGAGCTGAAGATTTTTTAAAGGTATAAATGAATAGTAATTGAATTTGGAGTGTGAAGGACTAAAGGATGTTTCTTGGTTTGTGGAGTTTTTTAATTTCTTTTATGGATGGGCATCTAACAAGAACAAACATAGAAAGGGGGTAAACTTTGAGGATAAAATGTGGAATTTTGAGAGCTATCTGTGGGTCACCTAAGTAAATATGTCTATAGGGCATTTTAATAAATCAAATAAGAATAAGGAGTTTTATATTTATACATTTTCCAGTTGTACTCACACATATGCAGAGATAGCAAGTGTAGTAGCAGTATTATAAGGAAAAAAACAAAAAACAGTAAAACCTAAGTGTACATCAGTAGAGCTGTGGAAGAGAATGAAGTCATATCTGATATATCCTAATAGGGAATTATCTTCAAGTTAGACTTTTTTTTTTTTTTTTTTGCAGTTTTTGGCCAGGGCCAGTTATGAACGCACCCCCTCTGGTATATGGGGCCAGCACCCTACTCCTTTGAGCCACAGGCACCACCCCAAAGTTAGACTTTCTTTAAGTGAGTGGGCACTTTGAGAAATTATATTGTGTTCTCATACATGGAAAGTGGGTACCCAGAGAGGTTTTTTCCCCCTGTGAAAAAGGCATTGTTTTAGGGGTCATATTGTAATTTTATGATCAGTATGTGGCCGAGCAGGGGTACTAGTGTTGCAAAAAGTATACTTTTTTGCATCTGTCTTCTTTTGCTTAAAATATGCTTGCAGAATTCATTTCTTTTTTATACAGGTGTAGTTTATTTTCATTGCTGTATACAATTCCATTGTATGGATAGACCATATACCAAAAAGATGACAAATTTGTCCAGTCTTTTAACAATTGACTAACTTTTGTTTGATGGCATCACAAATAGTACTGCTATGTTGAACATACATAAGCACTTGTCTTAGGCAGCACATGCCTGGGAGTAGAATTGCTGAACTTAAGACTATATGCTTTAGCATAAAGTTTTCCAGAATAGTTGTGTCATTTTATTGACACAGGAGTTCTGATTGTTGTTACCTTCTTGCCAACACTTGGTATTTTTCTTTTTTGTTTTCTGAGAGTCTCAGTGTTACCTTAGGTAGAATGCCATCACATCATACCTCATAGTAACTTCAAACTCTCGGGCTCGAGATCCTTTTGCCTCAGCCTCCCAAATAGCTAGGACTGTAGATGCCCACATCAATACCCAGCTAGTTTTTCTATTTTTAGTAGAGATGGCATGTCAAATTCCAGAGCTCAAGCAATCCACCCGCCTCAGCCTCACAAAGTGCTAGGATTACAGGCTTGAGCCATCACACCCAGCTAGTATTTTTCATTTTTTCATTTCACCTACTCTAGTGGGTTCGTAGTGGTATTGCATTATGGTTAAATGTTTCATTTCCTGGGCTATAGTTGTGTTTTATCTTTTGTATGAAAGGTTGGGTGATTATGTATTGGTTTCATAATAGTACTGAGTACATTGGATACTTTTTCTTCCATTCTTGAGATACTTTACTAAGAAGAATATGTTCCAGCTCCATCCATGTAAACATAAAAGAGGTAAAGTCTCCATCTTTTTTTAAGGCTGAATAATATTCCATGGTATACATATACACAACTAGCGCCCCGAATGACGGGGGCAGGGGCGGGGGGAGGCCAGCTGGAGGGAGGGTGATCTGTGGGACCTCACCTATTGTGCATATTGCAAAGGTACATATAAAATCTATTAAGAATAGAGTATAAATGTCTTTTTTAATTTTTTTTGAGACAGAATCTCAAGCTGTCGCCCTGGGTAAAGTGCTGTGGTGTCACAGCTCACAGCAACCTCAAACTCTTAGGCTTAAGCAATTTTCTTGCCTTAGCCTCCCAAGTAGCTGGGACTATAGGCGCCCGTCACAATGCCCGGCAATTTTTGGTTGTAGTTTTCATTGTTGTTTGGCAGGCCTGGGCTGGATTCTAACCCGCCAGCTCTGGTGTATGTGGCTGGCACCCTAGCCACTGCTACAGGCACCAAGCCAAGAGTATAAATGTCTTAACACAATAATTAAGTGAGGTGAAGGTGAGGTTAACCAGTTTGATGTAAGCACTCCAAATTGTATATAAAATTAGCACATTGTACCCCATAAATGCATTACCGTAAATAGTTACGATTTAATAAAAAAAAAAAAATTGTTAAGAGAAAAAAAAAGTTTTTCGTTTACCTATTCATCACTTTTTTTTTCTTTTTTTTTTTTGAGACAGAGCCTCAAGCTGTCACCCTGGATAGAGTGCCATGGCATCACAGCTCACAGCAACCTCCAATTCCTGGGCTCAAGGGAGTCTCTTGCCTCCGCCTCCCAAGTAGCTGGGACTACAGGCGCCCACCACAACGCCCGGCCATTTTTTTGGTTGCAGCCGTCGTTGTTTGGTGGGCCCAGGCTGTATTCCAACCTGCCAGCTCAGGTGTATGTGGCTGGCGCCTTAGCCCGTTGAGCCACAGGCGCCGAGCCTATTCATCACTTTTTCATGTCATTATTAGCCATTTGGATATTTTCTTTTGGAAAGTGTCTGTCCAAGTCTTTTATATTCTGGCTGTAAGTCATTCAAAGCTGATACACCAATTGTGTCCATAATTTATAATAGCATTACTTGTAGGATGAGGCTTTTTTTTTTTAATGAGACAGTATTTAGCTCTGCTACTCAGGCTGGAGGGCAGTAGCACAGTCATAGCTCAGTGCAGCCTTGAGCTCCTGAGTATAAGCAATCTTCCTGCCTTAGCCTCCCATGTAGCTGGACTATAGGCACCTGCCATGACATGACACCAGGTTAATTTTTTTTATTTTTATTTTTTGTAGAGTTTAGGTATAGCCTATGTTGTCTAGGCTGGTCTGAAGCTCTTGTCCTGAAGTGGTCCTCTAACCTCTTCCTCCAAAATTTGCGGGGATTCTAGGCATGAGCCACTGTGCCTGGCTGAATAAACCATTTAATTATAAATTTATTACCTACCTTCTAAAAAAATGTGCCCAGTGACCTACTGGTACTGGGTACAGAAAGGTGTTTTATAAATACTGTTGATAGTCTTCACCTGTGCACTGCAAATTGCTTACTAGGGGAGAAAACGCAAAGAGATAAGTAACTTGCTTAGAGCCACACTGCAGAGTAGCACAGTTAAAACTGGAACCCAGAGCTCTGATTACAAAGCTCAG
>CAUYRH010094911.1:0-34964 GCA_963574655.1 Perodicticus potto
ACCCCCCCCCCGCCCCCCTCCCCCCCCCCCCCCCCGCCCCCCCCCCCCCCCCCCCCCCCCCCCCCCCCCCCCCCCCCCCCCGCCCCCCCCCCCCCCCCCCCCCCCCCCCCCCCGACGAGGGGAGACGTCGTCTTACAGCCCTTTGCTCAGTTACAGAAGTCCATTCGCTCATTAACAAACACTTAACTTCAAAAAAGAAAAATAATCAGTAACTTGCATTACTAATTGTCAACTTCAAGCCAGGTTCTTCCTGGTATCTGCTAAGAGCACAGTAGACATTCCCGTCTCTCCAAGTTCACTTCCTCTTCTAGGAAGATTTAAAAGATTGCTCCCTGTAAGTACCTCTGCTCCCTACTCCTCCTTTTTTGACCACACCCTCCTCCCCTTACAAGCTCATCACTCCACTTTAAGCAGCCTTCCTTCAGTTTTCGGACACACACCAGATAACTGTGAATGAAGCTCAGGTTCAGGAAGGGAAATTAAATATGTCAGCGAAGCAAGTGGTAAGCATTAGATGTGCTCTCATACGTTAGACTCAAAAGTCCTAGCCTGAGTTCTGTCGTTGTTGATGGAAGTCCAGTTGAGTGTACTAGCACTGGTCATTATGACCATGGCAAGTAATCCTAGCTATCCTTCCCCCAGTCCCCCCCTGGCTGCCCTGTCAGGGCACAGTGGACAGTGACAGGGGCAGCAGATCTCCTGATGGGCTTCCTGTGGCACAGGCTTTGTTTGAAGAGCTTCCTACTGAGAAGGAATGGATGGTCTGTCTGTGGCTCTCTTTCTTTACATAGGAAAGAAGTTTAAAAAAGTAATATAATATAGGAGGTCTATTTTTTTCCTACATGAACGAAAAAAAGAGCTAGTTTTTCTAGTTTTTCCTACTCTGGCTCTTGGCTACTGCACCAGTAGGGAGCATACTGCCCCCGGGAAACTGGTAATGGTGCTGCCAACAGCAATCACCAAGAATGTCGCCTGCTAATTTGCCAAGAGTATAAAAAAAAACCTGTTCTTTTAACCTATAAATCCCACTTGATGTATCCTAAGGAAATAATTAAAGAAGAATAAAAAGTATACTTAGGAAGATGTCCATCATGGCACAAAAGCTAACTAATTGTGCAAGTGCAGGTTGCTAAATAAATCTGGGTACACTACAAACACGATGCAATGCATGCAGCTACTGAAAGTCATGCTTGCAATGAACATCTGATAATATGGAAAATGTTTAGGATACATTAAGTTACCAAAAGTGTACATTAAAATCTCAATGTTGTCCAAAGCCAAAGATAAGGTCCAAACATATATACAGAAAAACACACACAAACACTCACACAGCAGAATCTCTCTAAGTTGACCGCCCAAGGGACTGTAACAAACTCGGTGGTCAACATAAGGAAATAGGTCTACAGTACTGACAGGTACATGTGATGTGTGTCTGGTCTGTGAAAATTAGGTCAACTTAAGGAGGTGGGCAATGTAGGGAGGTGGGCAATTATGGAGGTTCTACTGTATATAGAAGTTCAGACAGAAACAGAAGAGTGTTTGTTAGCAATGGTTAGATCTGCAGAATGGAAGAATAAATCATTTTTCTTCCTTACACTGTTCCTTTTTCTTTTTTTTTGAGACAGAGTCTCAATACGTCACCTTGGTAGAGTGCCATGGCATCACAGCTCACAGCAACCTCCAACTCTTGGACTTAAGTGATTCTCTTAACTCAGCCTCCGAAGTAGCTGGGACTACTGGCGCCCTCCACAATGCCCAGCTATTTTTTTTGTTGCAATTGTCATTGTTGTTTAGCAGGCCTGGGCTGGGTGCAAACCCCCCGCCTCAGTGTATGTGGCCAGCGCCCTAACTGAGCAACAAGCGCCAAGCCTTCTTCACACTGTTCTAATTACCCACTAAAGTTTAAGCAGAAAGAGGGCAAGCTCTAAGGGGCACACATAAGATGCTGATACTCATAAAATTAATAAAACATTTGCTTTCGAAAAAACCAGTCTTGGCTGGGCGCACCTGACTCAGTGAGAGGTTAAGGCGCCGGCCATGTGCTCCAGGGATGGTGGGTTCCAACCCAGCCCAGTCCCGCTAACAAAAAAAAAAAAATAGCCGGTGTTGTGGCAGGTGCCTATAGTCCCAGCTACTCAGAAGGCTGAGGCAAGAGAATTGCTTGCGCCCAAGAGTTTGAGGTTGCTGTGAGCTATCACACCACGGCACCCTACTAAGGGTGACAAAGTGAGACTCTCTCAAGTTTAAAACAAAAAACTATTCTTCATGGCACCCTGGGTGTGACTACCACAAAAGCCAAAGAAGGCACAAAGAGGTGACAGCTATGTGGTCACTTATCTGAATATTGAAATACAAGGCAGGAACTACTAAAAACTACAAATGTAAAGCAATGCCACAAGTAACAAATATATGATGTAATTGGTATATACCAATATGCTTCATATATAAATGTCAGAAAACTTTACCTATCACAGAGTCCATCTGTCTGCAAACCAGGAATCAGAAACCACCAGATGGATCTCTGTAACTGTACTACCATTATTCTGCACTGGCAGAAAACCCTGCTGGAGATTACTCAGGCTCAACTATTCTCAAGTCAAGTCAAAACTTTCTACATGCTTTTTTAGCATCTGGTTCCAATGGTAACTCCCCTTACCCCACAGAAGCCCTTGGCCCAAAAAGAATTTTTTTTTTTTTTAACAAAAACACCCTACAGGCAGGCAGCCCTCAACTTACAAACACAGTGCCATTGGAAAGTTCACTATCTGTGCAAAACTGGAATACATTTTCCTGTACAAATGGGTGAGGACAATTCAGTTCCCAGCATAGTTTCTAATGCCAATTTAACCCATACTGCTGGTGAAATACTGAAAAACTGTTTAAACAAAACAGAGAAAACAATACTGCTACAAATCTAAAACTTAAGTTAAAAAAATCCAAAATGCTGGTGCTTGCAGAGACAGAAAACCCTGGATAGACATAAAGTTTGTGTACAATTTAAAACAGCTGTTAAGTTTATGGGCAGCACCTATGGATCATGGAGTAGGGCGCCGGCCCCATATGTCATAGGTGGCGGGTTCAAACCCAGCCTTGACGGGAACTGCAAAACAGAAAAACAGCCGGGCATTGTGACGGGTGCCTGTAGTCCCAGCTACTCTGGAGGCTGAGGCAAGAGAATCACCTAAGCCCAAGAGCTGGAGGTTGCCGTGAGCTGTGTGACGTCATGGCACTCTACCGAGGGCGACAAAGTGAGACTCTGTCTCTACAAAAAAAAAAAAAAGCTGTTAATTTTAAAGTGCACATAAACTTTCTGCCCACCTTACATTTCTGAAGCTTTTTTATTCATGCCATTTACAGAAAGTGGCCAAAGTGTCTTGTTCTCCTACAGAAACTGCCACCTCTTGTAGACTACTTCAAAGCTCTCTGTCCTGCTCATTTTCTGTGTCTCCAAAAAAATGAGCCCTCCAAGTACATAAATTGCACTCAGGTCAACCTACAAAGCAGCAGACCTGCAGCTCACCTGGGCACCGGGTGCTGGGGAAAACAGTGTCCTTGGACAAGCCCTCACCACAGCCCTGTGGCTCTCTCCTGACCCACAGGGTCACACATAATGACACATTTCCTACATTCCCCCATCAAGCTGAGAGCAGCTGAGAACCAGACAGTAAGAACGCTAAGTAGCCAAACACCTATCAAAACCCCCAATTTAAATAAAGTTTTGTTTTCTACAAAGGAAGGCCCTATTATTTATTCTAACAAGCTTCTTTTCTAGATGTCAAAAGCCTTTAAAAGGGAAGTGAAAGAGAAGGTGCCTGACATTTGTTGAGTGCCTCTCTGTGCTCTCATTTATAAGAGGAAACTGAGGGTTTAAGTGCCTTTTCAAGGTTTCTCTGCAACAGCCTAAGTTAGACCTGTGAGTTGAAACCAGAACCCACCTGGCTGGTCTAAAGTCAGTGGAGGCAGGATCACAGCCAGCCGCCACCTGACTGTAGTGGGGACTCAGAAAAGCTGCCATCAGACTCGCCTACAGCAGTCCCAGTCACTAACAATGCTGAGGACACAAAGCTGGGCTTGAAACACTCTCAAAACATCCCTCTCTAAACTTAAGCTTTCCCAAGTGCCGGCACTTCACACGGGGCTATCTGAAATGCTGTCAACCTCCAGGCTCCACGCAGAAGGTTTTTTTGTTGTTTTTTTTTTAATACCAACAGGCCCCTGGTCCTCCCTACTCGCCTTTCTTTGCCTCTATCAGACTACATAGGGCCTCTGCACGTTTTCTGATCCGGATACAGCACGGTCCTGACCCTGACCCTGACTACCTTTGCAAGAGCCACTTTTGTTTTCAACAGTTTATGCCTCACAGAGAGACACTCCAGGGCATGGGTAGGGGAATTAGCCTCAGAGAATTTATCCTCGGAGACCGCAGTGCCCCAAAGGAAGGAAAAACGGAGATGAAGGAAGATGGCTGAGAGCCAAATCGGGTGACTTTGATAAAAAATAACTTAATAAAATTAGGAACATGGTATCATAAAATTGGCATATATTTTGCTGGAGGTAGAACTGGCAGGGTGAAGAGGAAAGGAGGCTTACGTCACACAAGCTGATGTTTGAGTCCTTGGACAAGGTGGTTAATCTCCTTGGCCCCCATTTCCTTCATCTGCAATACAGCCAGGTAGGAGACCCCCATCTTACACAGGCATGTGGTAAACAGTCAATGAACGATTGCCATTTTTAGGACACAAATTATATTTGACAAGTTGTCGCTGTGGCCCGCCTGTCTGGTATCCCCCCAAAATTCTAATCCCAAAGCAACGGCTTTAAGATGTGGGGCCCCTGGGATGTAATTAGAATATGAGGGATTAGCCTCCTCTTAAAAAGGCTTGAGGGAGCCCCTCTGTCCTTCCACCAGTGAGGACACAGAAAAGCACCTCCTGTGAACTAAAGAACAAGCCCTGGCTGGGACCCTGAATCTGAGGGAGCCTTGATCTTGGGCTTCCTGGCCCCCCAAATTGTGAGTCAATGCATTTTATTGTTTCTTAATTACCTAAAGTATCTTGTTATGGCAGTTCAAACACACTAAGGCAGTTGCTTTCTTTTCTTTTTCTTCCTCTTTTCAACAAACATCAGTTTCAAGCACTTAGTCCTGGTAAAGTAATAAGCATTTTAAGCAAATCATACAGACCTGGTCCCTACACTCTTGGAGTTTATCGTCACAGTTGCAAGAATTTAATGGAACAGGAAACTAAAAAATATGAGCCTGCCTGAAAGCGGTGAGCCCAGACCCCAAGGAGCAACCCAATGGAGATTAAGAACTGGTCACCCACAAGGAGACTGGAGGAGTGGGTGCTTGCAGCACACGGCCACAGCGTCCAGAAGAGAAGGCACAGGCTTCTTTGCCAGAGTTGAGTTTGGGAAGGACTCTCACTTTCCACCCATTGATCTTGTTGACTGGGTGTTATTTAAGTTTGAAATGCAGAAGGTTTGGGACCCAGAGAGCAGAATGTCATTTCACTGAGAGCTGGAATACTCGTAAGCAGGAAGAGTTCCGTGAAGAGCTTCTGGGAGCCAACACTCACAAGTCTCTGAAACCAGGAAAAGACAGTGGCTCCAGACTAGAGGGGCTCCTTCTCTTGACATCCAGAAAATCCAGGGGTACCAAGTGGTGTCAACGTCCGCTCTCAGGTTGCCAGCAGCCTGCCCCACAGGGGAACATGGGAAGATGGCACTCACTCAGAATACCTGCCCCAGAAAGTTCAAAGTGCACACAGAAAGGGTGGCCTTGCATGTAGACTTAATTACACACCTTCATTCCCTGCGCCATAATGTGGCAACTTCATCAACTGTCTTATCTTTTTCATTCTTCAAAACACATGGTTATAAAATGTGGCATAGCAACAAAAAGCAGAGAATTTATCCAGCAGATGACAATCTAGGATCTGATTCGTGATTAACCCAGTCCTTTCAACATTCCCAAAAACAAAACAATCCCTAACAGCCTCAGAATGGTGAATAAATGAACAGGACCCTCTCTAATTGCCGCTCCCACGGTAATTGCCACAGCTTTGAATGCAGCTGGAACTCCCAGCTTCCTAGTCACCTCATCAGCAACTCATCTTTGTTCTTGCAAGGGTCCTTGGCGGGACATTGTGAAGATCCCCTTTAGAGATAAGGAAGGGAAAGTTCCTTTGATACAAGGTACAGAACTCCCCGAAACTTCCCTCCTCCAGCTGGACCTCTTCTGCACTGAGAAATGAGTATCAGGCCCTGCAGTCCTGAATAATAAAGCAGACACTGCTGGCTCAGCAGATTCTGTGACATGTCCAGACAATTCTGCTGCAAGGCCTGGCATAACCTTCCTGCACTTGGCCACCTTCTCCAGAGACAAGTTCTCAAGCCTATCAGGCCAGCTGGCTGCTTGCTTGTTCACCTGTCAGCAAACTGATCTAATATAAGCAAGCCTGCCAAAGGAGCAAACAGGGAACCACAGCCATTCTGTGTGACACTCAAGGCTGTACTGACAGACCCACCTACACAGAAAGGAGACACAGGGCATGGAAGAAGAGCTGGACAGGCCCACCTGTGAATCCTTGTTTCCATCCCATACTGGCTGGCAAACTGAGGCACGTAACTGAACCTCTGGGCCTCCACTCTGCCCAGTAACACTGGAACAGTAACTCACACCTTAGGGTAGGGGCACACTGGCTGGCAATCTTTTTTTTTTTTTTTTTTGAGACAGAGTCTCAAGCTATCACCCTGGGTAGAGTGCTGTGGCATCACACCTCACGGCAACCTCAAACTCTTGGGCTTAAGCGATTCTCTTGCCTCAGCCTCGCAAGTAGCTGGGACTACAGGCACCCGGCCCAACGCCCAGCTATTTGTTGTTGTAGCTGTTGTCGTCGTTTGGCAGGCCCAGGCTGGATTCGAACCCTGGTATATGTGATTGGTGCCCTAGCTACTGAGCTACAGGCGCCCCAGCCGGGCTTGCAATCTTTATGTGCATCTCATACAGGAATTAGAATACACAGTAGCTGCTAGTGAGGCCTCACACCCACCTCATCAACACAACCGATATACCCTGAACTCATCGGTTTTGCAATGGTCTATAGAAGGAGAAAAATCTTTCTCCAATCCTACACCATGCTCACCTCCCCCACTTTGTCTGAGGGCTAATTCTAGATGCCATGATCTGCAAAACTCCTTCTGTACCTCTCAATCTCTCCAGCACACAGAGACATAGGGAAATCTCTCCCAGAAGACATCTAGGTTAGGCCCGACCAGAGCATCTAACCCTTTGAAGGTGGGGTCAACCCTGTCAGCCTAAGGCAAAAACTGAGAAGGGTGACAAGGAGAAAATAAGGCAAGGGGGACAGGGGCAGATGACTGTCTGATGCCAGCCAGCGCTGCAGGGAAGGGACATGTGGTGTACAGTGGTAATGGGACACCATTCGAATGCCTTGCTTGGCACACAGGGCTGTCAAGCTGGCCTCCACCTGCTGTTCCTGTCCCACTCCTGCTCCACACTGGGTGTGAGCACACACTGCTGTTCCTAGCCCTCCGGTGCAGCCTGGAAAGTCCCCCACCCGCGCATGCCTGTGCCCGGCCTGCGCCCCTCTCCCATCTGGCCAACTCCTGCTCATCGTTCTGACTCCAGCTCAGTCATCCCCTCCTGCTGTCTGCCTTCTCCAGCTCTCCCCAAGCAATTATGTCTCCCTCGTGGGCGTCCCCACATTGCTCCGCCACTTAGTCAACTACACTGTCACAGGTTATATCAGGTATCTGTCTACTCATCTTCACACGTCTGATACCAGGGACACAAAAGGCACTCAATGTTTGCAGAATAAATCAATGACTCAAGTGACA
Source organism: Perodicticus potto (assembly GCA_963574655.1). Lineage (NCBI taxonomy): Eukaryota > Metazoa > Chordata > Mammalia > Primates > Lorisidae > Perodicticus > Perodicticus potto. Next base: position 7,861 of record CAUYRH010094911.1, read on the forward strand.
CTTAGTAACTTAGACTGCCTATGCCTTGGCGGACCCTAACCCGAGAGACAACAGGGTTCAAGTACTGGCTGTGCCACTGACTAGCTGCACACCCGTGAGGAAGATGCTTTCCTTTCTGAGTTTTATCTTGTATTAAAAGAAGGAGGGACGAAGGATAATCCCATGGACCCTACGAGGCTGTGGCTGACTCAGGATCACTTTACAAAGCAGGTGTGAGAATTCCAGTAACTGTGCATGCTCTTTCAGAGTCCAAATGTTTTCTCAAACCCCTTAAAATGTTCCACCTGGGCTTGGCGCCTCAACAGGCTAAAGCACCAGCCACGTACACCTGAGGGGGAGGGTTCAAATCCAGCCCGGGCCTACCAATCAACAACAATGGCTGCAACCAAAAACATGGCTGGGCGTTGTGGTGGGCGCCTCTAGTCCCAGCTACTTGGGAGGCAGAGGCAGTAGACTCGCTTTAGCCCAGGAATTAGAGGTTGCTGTGAGCTGTGATGCCACAGCACTCTATCCAGGGTGACAGCCTAAAGCTCTGTCTCAAAAAAAAAAAAAAAAAAAAAAAAAAAAAAAGTTCTACCAGCCGGCTCAGCGCCTGTGGCTCAAGCAGCTAAGGCCCCAGCCACATAGCCCTGAGTTGGTGGGTTCAAATCCAGCCCAGGCCCACCAAACAACAAAGATGGCTGCAACCAAAAAAAAGCTGGGTGTTGTGGCAGGTGCCTGTAGTCCCAGCTACTTGGGAGGCAGAGGCAGGAGAATCGCTTGAGCCCAAGAGTTGGAAGTTGCTGTGAGCTGTGATGCCATAGCACTCTACCCAGGTCAACAGCTTGAGGCTCTGTCTCAAAAAAAAAAAAGAAAAAGAAATGTTCTACCTGCAGAGAATGGAGCCACAGCAAGTGTATGACTGCCTTTTGAGTCCTTCTGAGTTTCATCCATGTTAACGTGTTAGCAAAAGTTAAAAAGGAAACCCCAGGGCCTATGAGGGCCATATTTAACACCTACCATTAATTCTCAAGCTCTGAATACTTGTCCCGGTTGACATCTGCAGCTGCCAAAGAAGTGACATTTGACTCTAGAAGTGTGTTCCAATTAATTTACTATTAAAGCTTTCCAACTGCCACTTAGACAAGCCCAAGGCTAAAGACTTAGGAAGGTTAATAGTTAAACCTCCTCTTGGCAAACCAAACATAAGCAATTTGACACCATCATGTGTCACAACTCACAGTTCACTTACAGACAGAAATCATTCTAAGACTCTTTTCCTAATAGATAACCATCTGGCCAATTACAGAACAAATATACACAGGAATGTCAAATAAGAATTTACAACTAAGGGGCGGCACCTGTGGCTGGGTGGGTAGGGTGCTGGCCCCATATACCTAGGATGGTGGGTTTGAACCTGGCCCCAGCCAAACTGGAACAACAAAAAAAAAAAAAAGAAAGAAAACGGAAAGGAAAAGAATTTACAACTAAGAACCAAGGGTAGAATAAGAGGGGAGGATTTTTCTTTTAGAGTCCAATGCCTTTAAACCTCATTACAACTTACTCAGGAAAATTTTTTTTTTTTTTTGCTGTTTTTGGCTGGGGCTGGGTTTGAACCCGCCACCTCCGGTATATGGGGCCAGCGCCCTACTCCTTTGAGCCACAGGCACCGCCCAGGGAAAATATTTTAAAGACAACCATCAAAACTCATCCAGGCTTGGCTCGGTGCCTGTGGCTCAGCGGGCTAAGGCGCCAGCCACGTACAACTGAGCTGGCGGGTTCAAATCCAGCCCGGGCCCGCCAAACAATGACTGCTGCAACCAAAAAAAAAAAAAAATGGCCGGGCGTTGTGGCGGGCGCCTGTAGTCCCAGCTACTTGGGAGGCAGAGGCAAGAGACTCGCTTGAGCCCAGGAATTGGAGGTTGCTGTGAGCTGTGATGCTACGGCACTCCATCCAGGGTGACAGCTTGCGGCTTTGTCTCAAAAAAAAAAAAAAAACTCATCCAACACCTGAAATGTTTGCTGAATGAATTAATGTTTTGGATAGTTCTTAGTACCATAGGTGCCTACTGCTTCAAAAGACCCTGGGTCAACTTAGAAAACAGGATTCAAAGAGAAGATTCAAGTACTGGCTATGCCATTGACTATCCATTGACCTTAGGAAGACACTTTCATTTCTGAGCCTTTATCATCTATTATAACTGGGGATTTATAAATATCTCATATGATACATAGTATTTATAACATGTATATAACATTTATATAATGTTTTATATATAAATATAAAAAATATATAATATGAATGGGAGAGGTAGGCCATGCCTGTAATCCTAGCACTCTGGAAGGCCAAGGCAAGTGGACTGCCTGAGCTTACAAGTTCAAGACCAGCCTAAGCAAGAACAAGACCCCATCTCTAAAAATTGCCAGGCATTGTAGTGGGCGCCTGTAGTCCTAGTTACTTGGGAGGCTGAGGCAAGAGAACAGCTTGAGCCCAAGAGTTTGAGGTTGCTGTGAGCTGTGACGCCATGGTACTCTACCGAGGGCAACAAATCAGACTGTCTCAAAACAAAAAAACAAAAAAAGAAACATATAATACATAAAACCCTCTCCACTGGAAGATACACATAAATTTATCATTGGCAGTTATTTATGGTTTACAAACATTTTAATATTTGTTTACAAATTTTATTCTCACAATACCTACATGCCATAAAGAGAACAGATTCCAATCCACTTGACAGAGATGATCAAAAACCATGAAGGTACACCCAAGTATGGTGGCTCATGCATGTAATCCTAGTATCTGGGCGGCCAAGGCAGAAGGACTGCTTGAAACTAGGAGTTCAAGACATCGTGAGCAAGAGCGAGACCCCATCTCTACAATCAAATAGAAAAGTTAGCCAGCCAGGCGTGGTGGCACATACCTGTAGTCCCAGCTACTCAGGAGGCTGAAGCATAAGGATCTGTTGAGCCCAGAAGTTTGAGATTGCAAGGAGGTATGATGTCACCACTATACCGTAGCTTAGGCAACAGAGCAAGACTCTGTCTCAAAATTTAATTTAAAAAATCACTTCAATTAAAAAAAAAAAAAAACACACATGAAGGGCTTGGCACCTGTGTAGCTCAGCAGCTAGGGCGCCAGCCACACATGCTGGAGCTGGCACATTCAAACCCAGCCAGGGCCTGCCAAACAACAATGACAACTACAACCAAAAAAAAGCCAGGCATTGTGGCGGGCGGCTGTGTAGTTGCAGCTACTTGGGAGGCTGAGGCAAGAGAATCGTGTGAGCCCAGGAGTTTGAGGCTGCTGTAAGCTCTGATGCCAAGGCACTCTACTGAGGGCAACATAGTTAGACTGTCTCAAAAAAAAGAAAGAAAAAGAAAAGGAAAAAAAGGTTAGTCAACTTTCACCACAGCATTCAGAGCTGAGAAAGAATAGGTTCACAGTGTTTTAATTTCTCTCTATTCTGCAACTTTTCCTGAGGTTCCACCATTGGCCAGAACAGGGAATCAGAGTTCCAAGTCTCCACCCGGCCAGGCTGGCTCTGTGACACTGCACAAGCTCTCCTTCCCCACTCTATAGCCCCCTGCAGTGCAGGGATACTTATGTTCTCCCTCACAGGTAGCCCACCCCCATCTTCTACACACTACAATCTCAGACTCGGCAACTACTATGGCTTGCCCAAAGCCAGGTTCAAACAGCACATTCTACTGTCTGAATGTACCCAACAGCCACGGAAACCCTGGAATGTGCAACTCAGCTGACAGAGGTTATGTGGGTCCTGGTTAGGCAGGACAGAAGAAGTTTGCAAGGAAAAAAAAACCTGGGAAGTGACTGAATATATGTAAAAACAGTTTTACTTCCTACCATGGCAGATTCTGTGCCTGATGAAACGTGTTAAGCTGCATGTGCTGTTCCGAAACAAGAAGTAGGATCTGTTTCTATATATAAGCACCATATCTGGGGATAGCTTCACTGCAAAGCAAATAGGAGATTGAGGCAGGGACTAGGAATAGGTATTCATGGAATGAATTCAGAGAGCCTGACACACTGCAACTCCCCTTGACATAACTAAGAGCTAGTTAAAGCCTGTCGATTACAACCTGTCATTCCAGAGATAAACACAATCCTTTTCCCTTATTTTATGAGTTCATCCCTGCAAAGTAGGAGACTTTAAAACACAGAAGAGGAGGGAAGAAAAACATCATTGGCAATGGCTCAGTGCCCGTAGGACGTGGTTACGGCGCAAACCACATACAACGAGGCTGGTGGGTTCAAACCTGGCCCGGGCCAGCTGAACAACGACAACTGCAACAAAAAAACAGCCGGGCTTTGTGGTGGGTGCCTGTAGTTCCAGCTACTTGGAAGGCCAAGGCAAGAGAATCGCTTAAGCCCAAGAGTTTGAGGTTGCTGTAAGCTATGATGCCACAGCACTCTACTGAGGGTGACATAGTGAGACTCTGTCTCAAAAAAAAAAAAAAAAGCATTGGCAAGCAATCTGTACAATAGTCCTTTTGACTTAAGGCTCAAAAAGTGGCAATGGTAATTCTTCCCTGTGGGCTGCTTTACAGACTCTGTCCCTTCTCTTTTCAGGGTTCAAGGTATCTGGCAAATTATTAATTACTCCTTCATAAAAGAACTTAATAGTTCAAACCCAGCTGAAATCTTCTCAATTATGTTTTTTTAAAGTAGGGTTCTCAACACCATGGGCATCTGTAGGAAAAACAGAAGAATAAGGGAGAGAATGAAGAGAAGAATAAAGAATGTAAGGTATTTGTCTATTTATGGATTAGAAAAGATGCAGTGAAGTAAGGGCAGGGCAGGGGTGGCAGCAGAGCCGCTTCAGAATGACTGGCTGCCTAAAATCAGGACAAACACAAAGCAGATTAAAAAGTACTTGACTTTTGGCTCGGCACCTGTGGCTCAAGTGGCTAAGGCGCCAGCCACGTACACCTGAGCTGCCAGGTTCGAATCCAGCCTGGGCCCGCCAAACAATGACGGCTGCAACCAAAAAATGGCCAGGCGCTGTAGCGGGCGCCTGTAGTCCCAGCTACTTGGGAGGCAGAGGCAGGAGACTCGCTTGAGCCTAGGAATTGAAAGTTGCTGTGAGCTGTGACACCACAGCACTCTATCCAGGGTGACAGCTTGAGGCTTTGGCTCAAAAAAAAAAAAAGCACTTGACTTTTTATTTTTCCTAATCTTTAGAACCTGTGGAAAAATATACTTTTGTTGTTGTTAAAGAGGCATAGTTGGTTGGCAAAGTATGTTCTAAGAGACGGGGGTGAAGGGGAGGGTGGGGGACTGCTTCCCCACTCTCCCAGTGCACTGGCCAGGGTGGCAATGGGGCCTTACGCTACCTGTCAGTTCTGTGTGTTGAGTGATCAGAGTCTACAGCAAAAGCAGAGCAATCGGGTTACCTTTTCACGGGACACCTGGAATTGCCAGCATGAAGTTGACTAATTTCTAAGGCTCAGACACCACCTTCCTTGCTGTAGTAGCACCAAACACACCTCCAGAACTGGAGACACACAGGCAGGGATGGTTTCCAAGGCCTGGCCAAGTCTTTTTGCTGAAGACCACACAGACAGGCCTGCTCAGTGCCTGGGTGAAGCCATCCCAGACAGCTCAGCTTGCCTGCTTCCTCCCCTCTCCCTGAAGGAACTCTCAGTAGGCATTCTGATCCCAATTCCCCTGATTGGATTAATTCACACTGGATGTCTGTATCCAGACATCACATGTACCCTACAAAGATACACAACCACTATGTATCCATAATAATTACAAATAATTTTTTTTTTTGTAGAGACAGAGTCTTACTTTATCGCCATCAGTAGAGTGCTATGGCATCACAGCTCACAGCAACCTTCAGCTCCTGAGTGTAGGCGATTCTCTTTCCTCAGCCTCCTGAGGAGCTGGGACTACAGGCACCCGCCACATAGCCCGGCTATTTTTCTGTTTTGCAGTTCCACAGAGGCCGGTTTTGAACCTGCCACCTTCAGTATATGGAGTATATCCTACTCCATGAGCCACAGGTGCCAACCAAAAATAAAATTTTCTTTAAAGCAAGTATTCTGCCTCATAGAATTTTAAAAATTTGCCTCCCAAACTTTGAAAGATGAGATCTTAATATTCCAGGAACTAAATGCAACTGTTCCCAAGAGCAGACATTCCAAGAGCCCCTCACTGTTTATCCAACCTCATGCTCAGGCTAAGTTAAAAGTTCCCAAGAAGACAACTCATTCGTCTCCCTCCAGTTGGGAGAAGACTCAAGAAGGGAGATGCAATTCGACCAAGATGATAAGAATGAAAATGTTCCAGTTCCAGGGTCTCACCAGTGCCTACACCTGGGGCTCAAAACCAATACTTTCCATTATTTTCATGGGTCATAAGCACTAAGGGGAGGAGGAGGGAAAAAAGGAGAGAAGAAAAGAAACACTCTATGAAATGCACTCTGGCTGAGAAGGACATTCAAGGAAGGAGGCACTGGCTCGGCGCCTGTGGCTCAACAGGCTAAGGCGCCAGCCACGTATAACTGAGCTGGCGGGTTCGAATCCAGCACGGGCCCGCCAAACGACGACAGCTGCAACCAAAAAAATGGCCGGGCGTTGTGGTGGGTGCCTCTAGTCCCAGCTACTTGGGAGGCAGAGGCAGGAGACTTGCTTGAGCCCAGGAATTGGAGGTTGCTGTGAGCTGTGATGCCACGGCAACCAGGGTGACAGCTTGAGGCTCTGTCTCAAAAAAAAAAAAAAAAAAAGAAAGAAAGAAAGGAGGCACTGAGGGTAAACAAAAGAACTTACCCCTCAGGTTTGACACTTTTTTTTTTCCTAAGAGACAGAGTCTCACTTTATCACCCTTGGTACAGTGTTGTGGCATAACAGCTCACAGCAACTTCCAACTCCAAGGCTTAAGTGATTCTCTTGCCTCAGCCTCCTGAGTAGCTGGGACTACAGGGGCCTGCCACACGCCCAGCTATTTTTTACAGTTTGGCCGGGGCCACGCTCGAACCCGCCACCCTCAGTATAGGGGGCCGGCACCCTACCCACTGAGCCACAGGCACTGCCCAGGTTTGACATTCGTTTTTGGTTAAGGATCCTTTCTATAAACACCTGGTCGGAGAGGGGGAGTGTGAGAGAGAACCCAATGGATTTAGCAGAGAGATAACACTTGGCCTACTTTTTTAAAAAATAAATATTTGATATTTTTAATGTGTCATGAAGACAAATTCTAAAATAAGCCTGACAAGTTAAAGGTAGGAGATGTAATAGCAGAGTATCTTTCTCCATTTGCTTTGCAAATATAAAGGGTGGGGCGGCACCTTGTGGCTCAGTGAATAGGGCACCAGCCCCATAGACCGAGGGTGGCAGGTTCAAACCAGGCCCCGGGAAAACTGCAACAACAAAAAATAAATAAATAAATAACAAATACAAGTGGGTATTAAGATCACTGAGATGACCACTCTGCTCTGAGTTGCTCCCCAGCACCTAGACGTCCCCCTATCTCTGACTGTGGGTGCATTATAGATCCAGGAGAGAGGTACCATCAGTAAGTAGAGCTCTTCTAGGGCGTCCCGGCACTACGAGAGCCCCGACAGCAGTGTACTGGTTTAAAACCTGTTCTCTATGACACACTTGTTCCAGAAAAACTCTACCGGAAGTTGGCCCCTTACAGCCCTCACGGAGACAGGATTGGAAGCCTGATATTCACATGACAAGTAAAAAAGGGGGCAACTTAGGCCAGGCGTGGTGGCTCACGTCTGTAATCCTAGCACTCTGGGAGACCGCAGTGGGTGGACTGCTAGAATTCAAGAGTTCAAGACTAGCCTCAGAAAGAGCAAGATCCCATCTCTACTAAAAATAGAAAAACTAGCCAAGCGATGGCGCGTGCCTACAGTCCCAGCTACACAGTAGGCTGAGGCAAGAGGATCGCCTGAGCCCAAAAGTTTGAGGTTGCTGGGAGCTATGATGATGCCACAGTACTCTACCCAGGGTGACAGAGTGAGACTGTCTCATTAAAAAAAAAGCCATGTGGGTGGCGCCTGTGGCTCAGTGAGTAGGGCACCGGCCCCATATGCCAGAGGTGGCGGGTTCAAACCTAGCCCCGGCCAAAAAAGCCATGTGTAATCAATCCTCTAGACTTCAAACCCCTAGATAAAAGAGCCCACATGGAGACTCCCAAGAGACTTCTTTAGTTCTTTCCCCCTTCCAGAAGCTTTGGTGCTTTTTTTTTTTTTTGTAGAGACAGAGTCTCACTTTACTGCCCTCGGTAGAGTGCTGTGGCGTCACATAGCTCACAGCAACCTCCAACTCCTGGGCTTAGGTGATTCTCTTGCCTCAGCCTCCCGAGTGGCTGGGACTACAGGCGCTTGTCACAACGCCTGGCTATTTTTTTGTTGCAGTTTGGCCAGGACCGGGTTCGAACCCGCCACCCTTGGTATATGGGGCCGGGGCCTTACCGACTAAGCCACAGGCACCGCAAAAAAAAAAAAAAAAGTGTTTTTTTACATTCACAACATACTGTGGACATTTTCCCACATTGCTACATTAAAATATACATTTGGATTATTTCTAGTTCTCTGATATATAATACACAGCATTGTTCAGATGAGAATATTGCACAACACATCTGACGTGTTTCAGACTGCCCAGTACCTGCTAAATACCTTTTCAGGCTTGGTTAGGAAGCTTACTTGCCTTTATACAGGGGAGAAAACTGCTTTTGCAGCCTTCCTCGTACTATAGTTTGGTCCATGCGTGACCTAAGTTTCACCAAGATTCCTGTGGGAGTATGCCAGGTGAATGAGGAACTGTATGGTGAATAGACTCCATTTTCTAGTGAAGGAGGTAGTAGAGGTAACCTGTTACCAGGGCAGCCCTATGGGCAGCTTATATACCTGGCTGCTTAGCCAATACAGCCTCTCTGGCCCACTTGAAGGCTTTGAAAGCTGTCTGATGTCCTTTAAGAAACTGTTTTCAATTTAAACATGCTGGAGTAGATTTTATTGTTTGAAATTAAGAATTACCCCTGAAGCAAACATAAATGTATTTTTGCACATTTGTTAACTGTATGATAAAATTCTAGCAATGGAATGCCCAAATTTGTCTCCAAAGATGATTATTATCCTTTTATCCCTATCAGCAGTGTATGAATGTACTTATTTTTCCACACTGGTGATGTATAATAAATCACTAGAAAAATGTGGCTTAAAATATTGGCAATTTGGGCGGCACCTGCGGCGCAGTGGGCCGGGCGCCGGCCCCATATACCGAGGGTGGCGGGTTCAAACCCAGCCCTGGCCAAACTGCAACAAAAAAATAGCCAGTTGTTGTGGTGGGTGCCTGTAGTCCTAGCTACTAGGGAGGCTGAGGCAAGGGAATCACCTAAGCCCAGGAGTTGGAGGTTGCTGTAAGCTGTGTGACGCCTTGGCACTTTACCATGGGCGATAAAAGTGAAACTCTGTCTCTACAAAAAAAAAAAAATAATAATAATAATGACAATTTATTATTTCTTATGATTCTAAGGGCTGGCCAGGCAGTTATTTTGGTCTGGGGCAGTTCAGCTGGGGTTAATTGTCCAAGATGGTCTTACTCACAGGCCCAAAAGGGGTCTCAGCCCAGATGGCAGGAAAAGGACCGCTGGGGTTCCTGAATGGTCTCTTCTCCAGCAGCCTCATCTGGGTTCATTCAGACAGTGGTCTCAGTTCTCAGAACCAAGAAGGGGCAAGTCTCAAGTGCTTTTTAAGGTTCTGCTTATTTCTTGGAAGGTTACTGTCCCATTTGCCCAAGTAAGCCCATGGCCAACCCTCAATTCAAAGGGTAAGAAATAGATTCAACTCTTCAGTTCTATTGAATTGAATTCCACTCCACTCAATTCAAATCCATTCAATTGATGGGAGAGGCTGCTTTCCCTGTGGCTATATTTTTAGTCCACCAAAGTAAGCCTGGTAAGGATTTCTTCGCTTTTTAAAATGCATGGGCTTAACTCTCGTCACTTAATGCTTTTTAATGGAATGGGTTTATCTTTATTTAATAACTTGCTAGTCCTAATCACAGTTTCTCCATAATTCTCATTTTATTCTATGCGTACCACGGGCTAATCATTAGTTTTAGAAGAAAATATTAGTAAATCACTATAGTAAATTACTTACTAGAAGGAATTCAGAAGTAAATTTGGAAATTCCTCATTAATATCTAAAAAAAGATCACTTCAGCAACTTTGATTTATTGACCTAAATAATAATTTTGATCTCCCAATAGAAAAAGATGAGGAAATTAGCATACTTACGCTTTCTATTACTTATCTCTGATTTTGCAACTTACTTTTTTTTGAGACAGAGTCTTACTTTGTCACCCTCAGTAGAGTGTCATGGAATCACAGCTCACAGAAACCTCAAATTCTTGGGCTCAAGTGATTCGCTTGCCTCAGCCTCTCGAGTAGCTGGGACTACAGATGCCTGCCACAACGAATGGCTATTTTCTTTTTTATTAGAGAGATGAGATCTCACTCTGGCTCAAGCTGATCTTGAAACTGTGAGCTCAGGCAATCCACCCACCTCAGACTCCCAGGTGCTAGGATTACAGGCGTGAGCCACCATGCCTGGCCTGTAACTTACATTTTTAATATTCCATAACCATATTCACCCAATTTTTTTTTTTTTTTTGAGACAGAGCCTTAAGCTGTCACCCTGGATAGAGTGCCGTGGCATCACAGCTCACAGCAACCTCCAATTCCTGGGCTCAAGTGAGTCTCTTGCCTCTGCCTCCCAAGTAGCTGGGACTACAGGTGCCCACCACAACGCCCAGCCATTTTTTGGTTGCAGCCGTCATTGTTGTTTGGTGGGCCCGGGCTGGATTCGAACCCATCAGCTCAGGTCTACGTGGCTGGCACCTTAGCCCGTTGAGCCACAGGCGCCGAGCTATATTCACCCAATTTTAGCCTTATTTCTATATTTAAATAGATTATATGCTCATCTTCAGTCTTTTCATATCTTATTTATTTGAATTATTTTTTCACAACACCTGGTACACACATGCTGGACTACTCATTTATTCAACAGATATCTCATGAGCACTTACTAAGTATTAAACAGAAATGGTTCCTGCTCTCACAAAAGCAAAGTCTATATTCTATAATTCTTCTCTTTTCTTTGGCTAACAGTCCAAAGCAGTCTTCAGAGTACCTTGCACTAATCAAAAAATAATTGAACCCAGTCTCTACTAAAAATGGAAAAACTGAGGAAAGAGGATTGTTTGAGCCCAAGAATTTAAGGTTGCTGTGAGCTATGACACTGTACAGTATGACAGTTTGAGACTGTCTTTAAAAAAAAAAAGACAAGGCTCGGCGCCTGTGGCTCAATGGGCTAAGGCGCCAGCCACGTACACCTGAGCTGGGGGTTCAAATCCAGCCCAGGCCGCCAAACAACAATGACGGCTGCAACCAAAAAATGGCTGGGCGTTGTGGCGGGCACCTGTGGTACCAGCTACTTGGGAGGAAGAGGCAACAGACTAGCTTGACCCCAGGAATTGGAGGTTGCTGTGAGCTGTGTTGCCACAGCACTCTATCCAGGGTGACAGCTTGAGGCTCTGTCTCAAAAAAAAAAAGACAAAAAAAAAAATTGAGCATTTACTATATATAAGATAAGTGATACATTCCAAAAGACAAACATATAAAGATGTGTTTCCTTCTAGTAGGTGGACAAAAATTACTTTTGGTATACTTAAACACCCCCATGGTATGGGCTAGAGGTGGCCCTAAGTTTCTACCTGTGTTCCATGTAGCAGCTCAGGGGATCCACGCATGCTGTGATGGCGCCAATAATAAAGGAGGACTTGACATATGAGTCTGGGTGGGTCTGCAGGGCCTGGACAACATCAATAACATCTGTGTAGCTGGCAGGGAGGGAAATAGGGAATGATTAGTTTATTGATTGGCACTGCAAAGTGGAGAAAGATGATAATGCTCTGTGTGAGCACCAGTGAAAGGAACATCAAAAGGGGGAGGCTGTCATCTGGTTCCTTGGTATCACCCCACTTCATCATTTAGAGCCCCTGGAATCCACAAAGGGTTTCTGCATTCCTGCATTCTATTAGTCCTCAACTGTGTAAGAGTAGGTAGAAGAGCAACCCTGCTTTTGAGGGTAAAAGGAAGACTGTAAGTGACCCTGGTGCCCTGAGGGAGGGACATGGTATCTTAAGACCTGCTTTTTATTTTTTTTTAGACAGAGCCTCAAGCTGTCGCCCTAGGTAGAGTGCTGTGGCATCACAGTTCACAGCAACCTCCAACTCTTGGGCTCAAGCGATTCTCCTACCTCTGCCTCCCAAGTAGCTGGTACTACAGGCACCCACGACAATGCCCAGCTATTTTTGGTTGCAGCCATCATTGCTGTTTGGCAGGCCAGGGCTGGATTCGAACCTGCCAGTTCAGGTGTATGTGGCTGGCGCCTTAGCAGCTTGAGCCACAGGTGCCGACCCAAGATCTGCTTTTTAGTTAGGAGCTCCTGCCATTATGAAAAATTTTTCATATAATTTTTTATAGATATAGGGTTTGCTAAGTTGCTCTGGTTGGAGTGCAATGGCTATTCACTGGCATGATCATAGTACAATGCAACCTCAAATTCCTGGGCTGAAGTGAACAAATAGCTAGGACTACATTAGTATGCTTGGCTCTGTCTATTTGCCTTTTTTTTAGAGACAGAATCTCACTTTGTCACCCTCAGTAGAGTGCTGTGATGTCACAGCTCACAGCAACGTCCAGCTCTTGGGCTTAGGCAATTCTCTTGCCTCAGCCTCCCAAGTAGCTGGGACTACAGGTGTGTCTATTTGCTTTAACAGCTTTTTCTTCTCCTTCCTACCTCACAGAACATGCAGGCAAGAGAGAAAAGGGGATCCTCAGGAACTGTACAAGTCAGCAGAAACTGACTATGTTAAATACAGCTCACATTCATATCTTTTGCCTGGAGCCCCCTCCAAACTCCAGACTTCCAAAGTAAATTTTGAATCTTCCCTTAGAAGCTAGCATGGATGTGATCCAATTCCTCTATGCTTGCTCCTTCAACCAAAGGCCTTGTTTTTCTTAGCAGAGGAGATGTTACTTTCAGAGTCTTCACCCAAAGATTTGTTTGGAGTCTTCTTAACTCCATTTTTTCCCTCAAGTCTTCAAAGTGCAACTAGAAGAGGTCACTATTCACATCTCCAAGGTCCAAGTGGGTCCAAATTGCTTCCATCTTTCCAACAACCTTCCCCTGCTTCAGTCCTTGCCTCCCTCCAATCTGTTTTCAACACAGAAGCTGGAGGGATATGCTAAACCCAGAGTCAGGTCATGCCACTCCTCTGTTCAAAATCCCCTAGTAGCTTCCATCTAGCTCTGCCTAAAAGCCAAAGCCCCTAACGGCCCAAGCAGTCCTCTATGAGCCAACCCCCCACAAAGCAGGGAAGAATTTCATCTCTTACCAGCCCTTCCCTTACCCTAATCCAGCCACATTGGCCTCCTGGCTCTTCCTTGAACATGCCAGGCATACTTTCACCTCTGTACTCTCTGTCCCCTCTGCTTGGAATGTTCTTTTGCTCAGATAACTGCATGGCTCATTCCCTCACTCCCTTCCAAGTCTGTTCAAGTGACATCTTATGAGAGGCATTCTCTGACTTTATGCACCCTATGTGATACAGTGACTCTTGCTCTTGGCACTACTGTCCTCTTCCCTCCATTATTTCTCCAAAGCATCAATCAGTAAGTACATATCTTATATTTTCTTGTTTGTTTATCACCTATTTCCATAAGAAGAATGTAGGGTGGCTGCTGATTATCTGATGCAGAGTAGATGAATGAACCAGACGTTCAGCCCGGCTACCCTAAGAGGGAACTCACCATCTTCACCCTGTAAGAGAAGAACTCTTTCCTGTCACCAAAAGGTCTGTTCCTAATGGAGGAAAAGCAAACCTAATGGGCCTGGATAATCAGATGGCCTTTTGGTAGCTGGGCATGGTGGTTCACATCTATAATCCTAGCACTCTGGAAGTCCAAGGCAGGTAAGATTACTTGAGCTTAGAAGTTTGAGACCAGCCCACGCAAGAGCAAAACCTTTTTTCTACTAAAAACATAAAAATAAGCCAGGCATCCTGGTAGGTGCCTGTAGTTCCAGCTACTTGGTAGGCTAAGGGAGAGGATTACTTGAGCCTAAGAGTTTGAGGTTGTCATGAGCTATGATGACGCTACAGCACTCCATCCAGGGTGATACAGACGGACTCTGCCTCAAAAACAAAATAAGTTTTTTGAGACCAGAAGGGCCCAGGTCTAGCCAAGGCCTTCAGCAGCCCAGTGGTGGTGGTGTGGAAAGCTACGGCCTACCTGAACCATTCTTGAGGTTCCTATAAATAACTCATCTGTAAAGAGCCCTTTCGCTGTATCTCTGACTACAGTATTACCCCTCTAGCCCAGGTGTGGCCCTCAGTCTAGACCGGCCAGCAATACTCAAAACAGAACAGGTGGACTGGATTCTAGAGTCCCCTGTGAGGGCTTGGCAGCCAGAGCACTTTCAGAGCAAGCCCTTTGCTCACTGGTACCTCTTCTCCAAGGTGTCCCGCCAAGGCTGGGCATGTGTATGTCCACATGGAATTCCTTCCACTCCAGTACCTGGATGCCAGGAGAGTCCCACACAAGTGCACAATGCCAGGCCCTTACAGCAGCACATGGGTAAACAGGCCTGATGCCTGCACGCTGCCCCAAATCTCTCTGTGATCCTGTTTAACGGAGTTAATTCTCATAAGTGCCCCAGCCTTGCTCGTCTGGATTAGCTTTTCCCTCTGTGAAAAATAACTGGAGGTAGCCAGGTGTTGTGGCGGGTGCCTTTAGTCCCAGCTACTCGGGAGGCTGAGGCAAGAGAATTGCCTAAGCCCAAGAGCTGGAGGTTGCTGTGAGTTGTGACGCCACAGCACTCTATCGAGGGTGATAAAGTGAGACTCTATCTCTAAAAAAAAATAAAATAAAATAATAATAATAATAAAAAAATAACTGGAGGTGGAGCTACACCTGTGGCTCACTGAGTAGGGCATGGGCCCCCATATACTGAGAGTGGCTGGTTCAAACCCGGCCCCGGCCAAATGGCAACAAAAAATAGCTGGGCCTTGTGGCGGGTGCCTATAGTCCCAGCTACTCAGGAGGCTGAGGCAAGAGCCCAAGAGCTGGAGGTTGCTGTGACCTGTGACGCCTCGGCACTCTACTGAGGGCAATAGAGTGAGACTCTGTCTCAAACACAAAACAAAAAACTAGAGGCTTTTTATTTTCCAAGTTCAGTATAAGCAGTAGGAATGCATTTCTTTTCTTTTTTTTGAGACAGAGCCTCAAACTGTCGCCCTGGGTAGAGTGCCGTGGCATCACAGCTCACAGCAACCTCCAACTCCTGGGGGCTCAAGCGATTCTCCTGCCTCAGCCTCCCATGTAGCTGGGACTACAGGCGCCCTCCACAACACCCGGCTATTTTTTGGTTGCAGCTGTCATTGTTTGGCAAGCCCAGGCTGGATTCGAACCTGCCAACTCAGGTATATGTGGCTGGTGCCTTAGCCACTTGAGCCACAGGTGCCGAGCCAAGAATGCATTTCTTAGAGTAGAAAAGAATGACTGAAAAAGATTTACAAGCAAATCTTGAGGATTTTAGCCATTTTAGTAGTATTTTCCTTAGAGAAGGTAGCTGGGGAGTTCCTAGGTTTTCAGATCATTCCCATTATGGATTTTAAAGAAAAAGGTTGGGCTCGACGCCTGTGGCACAATGGGATAAGGCGCCAACCACGTACACCTGAGCTGGCAGGTTTGAATCCAGCCCGGGCCCACCAAACAACAATGACAGCTGCAACCAAAAAATGGCCGGGCGTTGTGGCGGGCGCCTGTAGTTCCAGCTACTTGGGAGGCGGAGGCAAGAGACTTGCTTGAGCCCGGGAATTGGAGGTTGCTGTGAGCTGGGATGCCACGGCACTCTATCCAGGGTGACAGCTTGAGGCTCTGTCTCAAAAAAAAAAAAAAAAAAGAAAAAGGTTGTAGTGAAAAATTGGCCCCAGGTTCCTTGGTGAGGTCTATCCTTCTGGGCATCACCCTAAGATAGGAGGTCCTTGCCCATTCACTCTACTCATTCAGGGAAACCCTGCTAGAACCTTCCTCCATCCCCATGCTGTGCCATACAACCAGCCTGGGTAGAGCCTTCAGTCAGAAGGCTGCCTCACTGCAAAAGGAAAAACCATGTTCAAGTTGACAGCTTGTATCAGACAACTTTGGCTAAACTAACCCAACTGCATGATGAAGGCAAAAAATTGGCTCTTTGTGTATGCCTGTCAGTATTCTCTTTATTAAAAAAAAAAAAAAAAAATCAAAAAACAAAACAAAAACCCAGCAGGACCTTAACCTTCTTTCCTCTGAAACAACACATATCTATTCAGGTCTCCTTTGGGGGCAGTTTTGTGTTTGCAATTTAAGCCTAGAATTTGAGTAGTCTTTTTTTTTTTTTGAGATAGTCTCACTTTCTTGTCCCCAGTAGAGTACCATGACATCATAGCTCACAGCAACCTTAAACTCTTGGGCTCAAGTGATCCTCTTGCCTCAGTCTCCCACATAGCTAGGACTATAGGTGCCCACCACGTCCCGCTATTTTTTTTTTTGAGACAGAACTTCAAGCTGTCGCTCTGGGTAGACTGCTGTGGCATCACAGCTCACAGCAACCTCCAACTCCTGGGCTCAAGTGATTCTCCTGCCTCTGCCTCCCCAGTAGCTGGGACTACAGGCACCTGCCACAATGCCTGGCTATTTTTTGGTTGCAGCCGTCATTGTTGTTTGGCAGGCCTGGGCTGGATTCAAACCAGCCAGCTCAGGTTTATGTGGCTGGCGCCTTAGCCGCTTGAGCCATAGGCGCCGAGCCAAATTCAGCTATTTTTTAGAGACCGAGTCTCACTTTTGCTCCAGCTGGTCTTGAACTTGTGAGCTCAAGTGATCTACCCACCTTGGCTTCCCAGAATGCTGAGATTACAGGTGTGCACCAATGCACCTGGCCCAGAGTAGCCATGTTTTATATCAATTCAATTTCTGTTTTGAGAGAGAATTTTGTTTTTAATGTAGATAACGTTAAAGAACGATTTTATTTTATTCCATTTTATTTATTTATTTATGGAGACAGAGTCTCACTTTGTCACCCTTGGTAGAGTGCCCTGGTGTCACAGCTTACAGCAACCTCAAACTCTTAGGCTCAATTGATCCTCTCGCCTCAGCCTTCCAAGTAGCTGGGACTACAGGCACATGCCACAACGCCCAGCTATTACTTTTAGAGATGGGGGTCTCACTCTTACTCAGGCTGGCCTCAAACTCCTGAGCTCAAGCAATCCACTCTCCTTGGCCTCCTAGAATGCTAGGATTACAGGCATGAGCCACTGTACCCAGCCTTAAAGAGTGATTTTATAACATTTCAGAGTATAAATAAATACAGTGGAGTTGGATGTGGTAGCTCACACCTATAATCCTAGTACTCTGGGAGGCCAAGAAAGGAAGATTGCTTGAGGCCAGGAGTTCAAGACCAGCATAGGTGCGCAACACAGTGACACCCGTCTCTATGAAGAAGTAAGAAAAATTAGGTAGACATAATGATGTGTACCTGTAGTTCCAGCTACTCAAGATGCTGAGGCATGGCCGGGATAGTGGCTCATGCCTGTATTCTCAGCACTCTGGGAGGCTGACACTGGAGGATTGCTTGAGCTCAGGAGTTCAAGACCAGCCTGAGCAAGAGCAAGACTCCATCTCTACAAAAAACGGAAAATTTAGCTAGGCACTGTGGCACGTACCTATAGTCCCAGTTACTTGGGAAGCTGAGGCAGGAGGACGGCTTAAACTCACGAGTGTGAGGTTGCTATGAGCTAGGCTAACACCACAGCACTCTAGCCTGGGCAACAAAGTGAGCGTCTGTCTCAAATATAGATAAATAAATAAATAAATAAACAAACAAACAAACAAATAAATAAATAAAAGGCTGCAGCAGGAAGATCACTTGAGCTTAGGAGTTTGTGGCTGCAGTGAGTTGTGATGATGCCATTGTACTTCAGCCTGGTTGACAAAACGAGGCCCTATCTCAATAAATTAATCAATCTATCCCCCCAAATTCTTTAAAATGAATTTTTCAAAATTTAGATTTCCTCAGTTTTTCTTATTTATGCATGGGTACGTGTATGCGTGTCTGCGTGTATTAAGTTCTAATTTTTTTTTTTTTACTTTTGAGAAAAGAGTTTCATACTTTCACCCTGGCTAGAATGCAATGAGTGCAATGGCATCATCACAGCTCATGGCAACCTCAAACTCCTGGACTCAAGCAATTCTCCTGCCTCAGTCCACTGTGTAGCTGGACTACAGGTGCACGTCACCAAGCCCAGATAATTTTTTCTGTTTTTGGTAGAGATGTGGTCTTGCTCTTGCTCAGGCTGGTCTCCTGAACTCAAGAGATCCTACTGACAGTAGGGCTTCCCATCTACTGTCTAGGCTTCCCAGAATGCTAGGATTACAGGCATAAGCCACAATGCCCAACCTGAATTCTATAATTTTGTCACCAGGACAAGATCCTCTTTCCACTACTGCAGTTAAGACCAACATTACAAAGATACCTTTGTTGCTTTTTATAACCACACCCTCCACTTTCTGCCCCTAAATTCCAACCCTAACTCCTGGAAACCATTAATCTGCTCTCCATTTGTGAAACTTGGTTATTTAAAAATACATAATTCAATTTTTTTCTCAAACAGGGCTGCTGAGAAACAATTTTTAAAACATAACTTATAACTCCACTTGATGTCAAAGTTCAATACCACTGCCCTGGTATTGCCCTAAACTGAATGGCATCAGAACACTCTAGGGGCTAAAGAAACCTCTGCTTATATCACGGATTTCCCCAAAGAATGGTACATACGAAAATAGCCACACTCAAGGAATAAAATTCTCAATTTGAGAAGCCTTTCAGATTTCCCTTCACCAACAACCTTTGTAATAGAAGGTAGAGATGGAAAACCAGAAAAAAAACAGGTGGCTTCAAGCTCAGACTATTCCTCTACGGCTTCCACAACCTTAGCTCACAAGCAGGACAAAAAGAGTTGATAAAAGGGAATCCAGAAGCAGGATGTGAGAAAAGGTATAGAAGAGAGTAATGGCCCTATGGGATGTACAGTCCCACTCACCTCCTCCCTCAGGACTACTGTCCCAGCTTCTCTCTAATTCCCATCATCACAGCTGGGAGACCAAACAGATCTTTGGATTGGGGCCCATTCTCTACTAGAAACAGTTAGCCAATTGCAAACATTAACTACAAAGCACAAAAAATGTAGCACAGCACAAAGCATTTTGTGAGAATTGTCAAAAGCTTCTTTATTACCAACCATAATGACACTAGTGAAAACGAAGAGGCTTAGGGACCACTTTCATTACAAGAAGTATCAAAAAACCTTGCTCAGATTTCCTAATTCCCCACCTTTAAGGGACTTCTGTCTTCCAGATTCAGCATATTTCCCTCTGGCCTGAGGTGGTGATGAACCTGGCAGGGGAGCTTCTCCCTGGAAGGCCTCAGACTAGTTTAAGGGAAGCTCCTATTAGCCAGGGTCCCTCAGAGCAGTGGTAGTACATACCCAGTCAAACCTGTCCTCCCATGTTACACACCTATGATAATCCTGCTTACTTGAGGACTTCATGAGCTGGTCAGCCTACTATCACAGTTCTGCACACAGTTATGAAGGGGGAGCTCCTTACCCAATTCCACTATTCACACTCCTCACTAAGGGTTGCAGGGAACCCTCCTGAGCCAACCATCTGAGGCATGTGGGGCTAGAGACTGCAGAGTGTAGGGAACATCTCTGCAATTCCACAGGAGGGAGGACTGAAATGTATGAAGGTCCCTTATCTATAACAACAAAGGAAGAGGCTTAGGGACCACTTTCATTATAAGAAGTATCAAAAAACCTTACTCAGATTTCCTAATTCCCCACCTTTAAGGGATCTTATGATGTTGAAGGCAAACTTATGACTTGTATGCAAATGACAATAGCTACTCTAGGCTATAGCATGGCAACAGAGTTCTTGCTTGGTTAAGGCCTCTCTGCTGTACAGACACTGCTCATCCATGTATAGAATTGTTTTGTGCCCCAGTTTTACTACACATGAGGTAACAGGAATGACAAGGTCTCCACCCCAACTCAGCTGTCTCAGAAGACTCTCCACGCTCACCCCTGTAACACCACCAGCAGTCTGGTCTTCTTGCGGATGTATGCTGACTGGCGGGCAGAACGGTTCTGTTGGGCCTCCAGTGCACTGGAAAGGTATCTCTGGAAGTGGGCAGCATGAAAACATTCAGAACTGTCCATGATTTGGCGGTACACCATCCACCTGGAAACAGCAAATAATCTCAGCCTGGGGGCCACCTTATGGCCTGGCCCTATAGGCCCCATGGATTCAAAAATGATCAGTTCCCCCAGAGACATTCTGCCTAGTGAATTCATACAGGAGAAAGAAATCCTGGCACCACAGAAAAAGGCAGAGGACACTGGCTAGGCTGGGCTCAGTATCCTGAAACCATTATCACTTAGTCTTTTAACAGAAAACTCCTTGCCATGGGGAAAATGATTAGGTTAGCATATGACCAAGCCTTTGGAGGTGAGAGGCAGACATTTCTTGGAGAACCACACAAAAAAATGATTTCAATTTGATCTCAGTAATATTCTTGTTAAGAGTAAGAAATAGGCAGTATAAAGAACTCAGAATGTTATAGAACAAACGAGGTCCAATAGTTGCCTAGCGTCTCTCCTTCTAAAACTTGCCTTCTTACTCCCGACCCTAAACTGCCAACCCTGCGGACAATTTCAGTCTTCTCAATTCCTTTATGGCCTCTTACAAGGGGCCCTACTTTGGGGTAGACAGATTAGATATTAAATACCTGATTCAGTCAGCAGGGTTGTTTAGTAAATCTGACAGCCAAGTGGAAGTGACAGATGAAATGATTTCCCCAATTTCACCTGAGCCAACTAGTCAAAGCTGTACCTGACCTCGCACAGTTTTCTTGTGGTCCTGGGAAACCACAGGTGGATAATTATATCCACCAGCTCTCAAGTTCTTAAAACCATCATGGCCCTGACTTTCCTGGCTGACCAGGTGCCACCCAGGCCTTTGCCCTTGCTCTTTCTGCTGCCACACTGCTCTCCGCTCAGATGTCTGCATGGCTCATTCCCTTATGTTTTTCAAATTTGATTCAGATGTCACCTTCTCAGTGAGGTCTTCCCTGACCATCCAATTTAAAACTGGAATCCCACCCTCAGCCTTGTACTTCCTGTATCTTTTTCTGCTTTACTTTCTTCATAGCACTTTTCACTAGCTAATATACTGTTTTCCTTATCTGGTTAATTGCTTGTTTTCCCAAACTAGAATGTATTCTCCTTGAGGGAGGAGATTTTCTTGTCTGTTTTGTTCATGGATGTATTCCTTCCCTCCTAGAATAGTGGCAGGCATGCTGGAAGGGAGCCAATGTGGTATGTTAAAGGCATGAATAACAACCATGCCAACAGCAGTCACACCAAAGGCCAGTACATGTCTAAGGTTGCCCATTGCCCAGGCAGGCCCAGGCATAGAATCCCTTTCCCCAAAGCAAAGGCAGCAGCCATACTAACCTGCCATATTCCTTATGTAGAGTGACCAGAAAAGCAGAGAGTTCACTAGCATGACAGCCTGGGAGGCCGGTTACAATGCTGATAATTACCTACAAGAAAGAAAAGTCACATGGGTTTGCAATTCAATTGCACTGCATTGTATAAGAAGTTTGGGAGCCAAGCTCTGTGGGTTTGAACTTCAGCATCACTACTCACTAGCTCTGTGACCTCAGGACAATAGACCTTGTAGGGTGCTGGAACAGGATTAACTTAATTAACATATGAAAAGTGCTCATAATGGCACCTGGCACATAGCAAACACCATAGGAAATGTAGTGTTACTACTGAAATTTCTATGGAGTAGGTTGTGAATAGATCAGTTAGAATACAATGCATTGAGATATCATCTAACTCCAGTAAGATTAGCCCACATCACAAAATCCCAAAACCAGAGATGTTGGCATGGATGTGGAGAAAAGGGAATACTTCTACACTGCTGGTGGGAATGCAAACTAATACATTCATTTTGGAAAGATGTTTGGAGAACACTTAGGGATCTAAAAATAGACCTGCCATTCGATCCTACAATTCCTCTATTAGATATATATCCAGAAGACCAAAAATCACATTATAACAAAGACATTTATACCAGAATGTTTACTGCAGCCCAATTCATAATTGCTAAGTCATGGAAGAAGCCCAAGTGCCCAATGACTAATGAATGGATTAATAAATTGTAGTATATGTACACCACAGATTATGCAGCCCTAAAGAAAAATGGAGACTTTACCTCTTTCATGTTTACGTGGATGGAGCTGGAACATATTCTTCTTAGCAAAGTATCTCAAGATGGAAGAAAAAGTATCTAATGTATTCAGTCCTACTATGAAACCAATTTATAGCTTTCATATGAAAGCTATAACCCAATTATAGCCCAAGAAGAAGGGGAAAAGGGAGAGGGAGGGGAGGGGAGGGGAAGAAGGGGTGAAGGGAGGATAATCGGTGGGACCACCCCTATGATGCATCTTACAAGGGTACATGCGAAATTTACTACATGTAGATGTAGAAATAAATGTAGAAATAAATGTCTTAACACAGTAACTAAGAAAATGCTGTGAAGGCTACGTTAACCAGTTTGATGAAAATATTTCAAATTATAGATAAAAACCAGCATATTGTACCCCATGATCGCATTGATGTACACAGCTATGATTTAATTAAAAAATACAATGCATTAAAAGGCCTACCAAAGACCAATGGCTTTTGTAAAGCAGACACTGGGGATATTTGTGACTTAATAGGAAACACTTCTTAGAAAATACTGGGCAGATAGGAGGTCCAGGAAGAAAATGTCATGGGGTAAACTCAGCAGAAAAGTGGTGCTGGGGATGTTTCTGCCTGGCTGCCTGTGCTCTCCAAGCTACACTGCCTAGGCTAAGTCAAAACTCACTAGGGATGGGAAGAACTTCTGATTCTCGAGGAGAAGAAAAGCCCGGCCAGACTGTCCTAACCTTATTACACAATAGCACAAAAGCAGACCCCTGTTCAGGTAGATACTCCAAAGGAACTTAAAAGATTCACTAAAAAAGGGGTCAGGGTTATGCAGATAAGGGGAGGAACTATGCAGTCACTGAAGAAGGTCTATGTGAATGGCACAGCATGGCAAGGGCTGCCATGTGTTTTATTTCACAGTACACAAGATTCACTAAGGCCCAGTTACAGATAACTTATCTTCAAACTCAGCCCAGAGGCACTCATCACCTGAGCTGACCACATCGGGAGAGAGAAGATGGCTGTGGCTTCTTCTTTCGTGGGACCCAGAGGCTCTCCTGATAACCTCTGCCTACGGCCTCTACACTGTATCCTCTTCTGCCCGCTTTGTCAGTACGCCACATAATTGATGTTTTGTCAATTCCTCTCATCCAGCTCTCCCCATTTGGCTCCTAATTCCTTAGAGAAGGAATTCCTAATTCCTAATTAATTCCTAATTCCTAATTCCCTAATTCCTTCCAGGTCTTAACCCCTCAAATCACAATATACCTGCATACAGCCAGACACATTCTTACTTTAAGGCCAGTCACAGAACACCTTTTAAATAAAATATAATTAGCAGGCAGGCATCTTCTGGCTTTTTATACTCTCAACGAAGGGAAAAAAAATGATGCTTCTAATTGCTTCCAGCTTTTATTTCCTTTTGCAGCTGAGTTCTAGATATGTATAGAAATAGACATGGCTCCAAAGAAATGGTGGGAGCAGGTCAAGTGGAGGGAAGCCTGAGGCAGGAGTGGATTAAAATCTACTCTGGGGAAGACAATGTTTATGAAGTATCACTTTACCTTGGTGTTTCCAGCAAGGACCTAATAACACGGGTGCCCTTATTGAGTGTGCCAACCACTGGCAGGTAAGTCCTTGTTATAACCAGGAAGAGCTGACAGGAAGAAAGTACTGGGCAAGAGTTTAAAAGACCTAGAGAGGCAAGGGAAGGGCAAGGCAGGCTGCTAGGATATTATCACTGCCATGGGGCATGGCCAGGGTTAATGTAGACACCTGACACAGTCACTGCACAGAGAGGGGTATGTTTGTCACTATATCAGTATTCCAGGAGGCGGAAAGTCTTATAAAAGGGACTCCACCTGAGCACTCTTTGTTAACTGACACAAAAGATCCAAAGGCAGGCTCACAGGATTATCTTCCCATGGATTCCCAGCACATTTGGTGAGCTCTTATACCTTATCATTTTCTACTATGTGAATAGGGCTGATTTCAGCTGGGTGTAGTAGGATAGGAAGATGGGTCCGCATCACAGGCTCCCGACTAATACTGCTGATGGCAAAATGCTGGAGAAACCTAAAAAAACAAAGACAGTGCTATTGTATTACATCACCAGCCTTGCCTGAATGTGCCAAATCACACTAAACTCTTAATTAACTGCTGAAAAATACACCTTAGAGAGATTTTCTCTGGAGGATAAAACTGCATATGAATGTCACCACTACCTTTTATAATGATCTCTAAAAAGCTATAAAGAAAAAGGAGGCCAGGTCTGGTGTCTCATGCCTGCAACCCTAGCACTCTAAGAGGCCAAGGTGGGCAGATTCCTGGAGCTCAGGAGGTGGAGACCAGCCTGAGAAAAGTAAGAAAATAGAAAAATAGAAAATAGAAAAATAGAAAAATTAGCTGGGTATTGTGACAGGTGCCTGTAATACCAGCTATTTGGGAGGCTGAAAGAGGAGGATCATTTGCGCCTGTAAGTTTGAGGTTGCTGTGAGCTAGGCTGATACCATGGCACTCTATCCTGGACAACAGAGTTAGATTCTGTCAAAGAAAGAAAGAAAAGAGAGGAAAGAAAGGAAAGAAAGGAAAGAAAGAAAGAAAGAAAAAGAAAAAAGCAAGGAAGAAAAGAAGGAAGGATATTTGAAAAGTCAGAACATTAAAAATCTAAAAAACAGAAAACCAAGGGAGGCTGAGACAGAAGGATGGCTTGAACCCAAGAGTTTGACATTGCTGTGAGCCACAATGATGCCCTCTACCTAAAGCAACAGACTGCATCAAAAAAAAAAAAAAAGAGAGAGAGAGAGAAAGAGAAACCAGAGCTCACCAGTCCAGCTCTGGGAGTTTGGCTGAGAGCAGTTTCAGAGAACTCCACCTCTCCCCAGCAGGATGGCTCAGGGCACTGAAGAGCTTCTGTGCACTGGAGTGTCTAGAATATCAAAAGCTCATAGATTAGAACTCCCTTTCCCTGCAGCACACACACTTCACCCAACTCATTCTGGTGTTTTCAAGGCATAGTCCAATGACAGAGTCAGCTCTTCAAAGACAAACATCTCTGTGACTTAAACAAAACATTCATGAATCCATGATGACTGATATGCCCACACAGGCAGGGGGGCCTAAGACCCTTTGATAACACTATGGGTTTCTGATTCTTGGTGGATTTCATGTCTCTTGCTTTCTCTTTCCCCAAGGGCACCAGCTACCTGCAAGTTGGCAACACTGAAATGACTGTGCTGGCCCTTTCAGAAGCCAGGACCCCTGTGTTACATAATACCAGGCATCCTGCAGACAGAGCACACCCACAAGTTTAGGGAAGCAAGCACAAACACTGAAGGCAGCCACTTACAATTTCTTTTGTTCTACAGATAATCCATCTTCCTGGATCACTTTTAAAGAGAGCCCTGAGTTATCCTGCTGTTGCCAAGGGGAGAAGACCTAAACAAAACACAATTTGAGTAAGGAATACTTTAAACCCAACAACAGGATATGGAATCCACATGGGGATTTGATGGTTGTTGAAAAGTTAGACTGTCAGTGCAGAGAAAAACCACTATAACAAACAAGTTTGCTTCAAAAATAGAGGCCTGAAGCAATTCTGTTTTGTGTTTTTTAAAACCCAAAAGTCTTTCTGGGTTCCTCTCCTCAGGGGATTCTGATCCTTCAGAGCTCAGGAAGCATGAAGGAAGGTGTCGGGTGACACTGTTCTGGTTCCCTGGTGATGGGGCAGACAGACAGGAGTAATTCAAATAACTCCTACCTGGAGACCAAGGGGTGGCTGCAGGGAATTCAAAGGGCTGTCTCTCCTCAGAAGGAGAAGCACAAGGAGGTAGGAAGGCCCAGGAGGCAATCCAGGGGAGACACTATGCAGCTATGGTCAGTTCTTCTTTCATGTTCTCAGAATCTGTCATAGGAAGGGATACTGTCCCCTCACAAACTGCATCAATCACACCTTTTCAAGAATTCCCACCAGTACTGAGGCTGGCCGTAAGTTTGACTTCGGCTATCACTTGGTCTCTAGTGGGTTTTTTTTTTTTTTTTTTTGGTAGACACAGAGTCTCACTTTATTGCCCTCGGTAGAGTGCTGTGGTGTCACACAGCTCACAGCAACCTCTAAGTCCAGGGCTTAGGTGATTCTCTTGCCTCGGCCTCCCGAGTAGCTGGGACTATAGGCGCCCGCTGCAACGCCTGGCTATTTTTTTATTGCAGTTTGGCCGGGGCCGGGCTTGAACCCACTACCCTCAGTATATAGGGCTGGCACCCTACCCACTGAGCCACAGGCGCCGCCCAACATTGTTTTTTTTTTTTTTTGAGACAGAGCCTCAAGCTGTCACCCTGGGTAGAGTGCCGTGGCATCACAGCTCACAGCAACCTCCAGGACTCCTGGGCTCAAGTGATTCTCCTGCCTCCTCCTCCCAAGTAGCTGGGAGCTTTCCACAATGCCCGGCTACTTTTTGGTTGCAGCCATCATTGTTGTCTGGTGGGCCCGGGCTGGATTTGAAACCGCCAGCTCAAGTGAATGTGGCTGGGGCACCTTAGCCACTTGAGCCATAGGCGCCAAGCCTCTAGTGGGTTTTATAATTAATTCTTGGTAAGCTCCTTCTCTCGTAAACGTATGCTGAGTGTCTATAATGTATAGCTTGCCAGGCACCACCATTCACAAGGACAGGGACTGTGACCCACAGGGACAGAGAAAACAGGTGGGGCAAAGAGCTCTA
>CAUYRH010094912.1:0-10993 GCA_963574655.1 Perodicticus potto
GAGCCAGGCGTAATGGCTAACACCTGTAATCCTAGCACTTCGGAAGACTGAAGCAAGTGGATTGCTCCATCTGAAGAGATCAAGAGCAGCCTGAGCAACACCAAGACCCTGTCTCTACAAAATAAATAAATAAATAAAAACAACTAGCAGGGCATTGTGATGGATGCTTGTTATCCCAGCTACTTGGGAGGCTGAGGCAAGAGGATCACTTCGGCCCAAGAGTTGAGGTTGCTGGCTTGGCACCTATGACTCAACAGGCTAAGGCGTCAGCCATGTACACCTGAGCTGGCAGGTTCGAATCCAGCCTGGGCCCGCCAAACAACAATGACGGCTGTAACCAAAAATGGCCAGGCATTGTGGCGGGTGCCTGCAGTCCCAGCTACTTGGGAGGTGGAGGCAAGAGACTCGCTTGAGCCCAGGAATTGGAGGTTTCTGTGAGCTGTGATGCCATAGCACTCTACCCAGGGTGACAGCTTGAGGCTCTGTCTCAAAAAAAATAAAAATAAAAATAAAAATAGAAAAAAAAACTGAGGCAAGGGGATCGCTTGAACCCATGAGTTGGAGGTTGCTGTGAGCCATGACACCATAGCACTCTACTCAGAGTAACAGCTTTAGACTCTGTCTCAAAAAAAAAAAAAAAGAGTTGAGGCTGCTGTGAGCCATGACACCACAGCATTCTACCAAGGACAACAAAGTGAGACTCTCTCTCAAAAAAGAAAATAAAACTCAATATGTTGGGGTAGGCACAGTGGCTCATGCCTGTAATCTTAGCACTCTGGGATGCTGAGGCAGGTGGATCTCCTCAGCTCAGGAGTTTAAGACAAGCCTGAGCAAGAGTGAGAGACCCTGTCTCTCAGAAAAACTAGCCAGGTGTTGTGGAGAGCTCCTGTAATCCCAGCTACTTGGGAGGGTGAGGAAAGAAGATCACTTGAGCCCAAGAGTTTGAGGTTGCTGTGAGCTATGATGCTGTAGCATTCTACCCAGGGCAACAGAGTGAGACTATCTCCAAAAGAAAAATAGCTTCCCGGCTCGGTGCCTGTTGCTCAGCGGGCTAAGGCACCAGCCACATACACCTGAGCTGGCAGGTTCGAATCCAGCCCGGGCCGCCAAACAACAATGATGGCTGCAACCAAAAAATGGCCAGGCGTTGTGGCAGGTGCCTGTAGTCCCAGCTACTTGGGAGGCGGAGGCAGGAGACTCACTTGAGCCCAGGAATTGGAGGTTGCTGTGAGCTGTGATGCCATAGCACTCTATCCAGGGTGACAGCTTGAGGCTCTGTCTCAAAAAAAAAAAAAAAGAAAAAGAAAAAATAGCTTCCCAGAATAAAAAAAAAAAAAAGAATGTATGTTTCTGCTGTTTAATCCAGGTTCTGAGAACAAGCAGTAAGTGTGGCCACTATAGCACAATCCTAATTTAACAACTCCTATGCCCCTAATTTGCCATCTGTGCTTTGTCCGATGATTTAAGTGAGATTAGAGGGAGAATGAGATGCCAGTAAGTAAGTAATGGCTACAACCAGGATTTGCTGTCACATAGTTCCCCTTCTTCCTTTACTTCTCCCTAACTCAGTCTGGTCACTTAAAAACAAAACAAAAGGTTACCTGCTCTGCTCTCTGCTAATACCAATACCAGTCCATAATTATATTATACTTACTAGATGCAAGGTACTTTTCTAAACATCTGACATTTAAACTTCACAACAACCAACAGTTGAGTTTTGGTATCATCCTCATTTAAAGATAAAAATACCAAGGAGAAGAAAAAAGGTTAAATAACTTAACCAAGCTGTATAACTTTCCTAGTAAATAACACAGTTTAACAAAACTATGTAACTAACCTAGTACATGAAAAAGCCAGGATTTAAACCTTGGCAGATAGAATCCCGGCTCTTAATTCAGTTATGGTTTACCAGTCTAAAACATTTTTCTCTTCTGGCAAAAGAGACAAAACACAGCTGCTGAATACTAGTTGTATTATTCCTTGATGATCATAGTGCTATCCAATTATAGGTCAAGTGCTAAGACAGATTTTAAAATAATAGATTGATATGAAGTATCTGTTTTCTTCTTCCAGGCTCTTTCTATTTTAGGAATATGCCCTCCTTCCCTGGCCAGAATGAGAAATGACCTTCTCGGATTAGACAGCTGACACTCTCCCTTGTTTATAAGCAGTCATGGCTAACATACCAACTTCCTGAAAAGGCTGAAAATGGTAAGAACTGTACTCTGTCATACCAAAATGGCAAACCTATAAGATAAAATGCAAATTATAGCAATATTTGTGTACGTAGTCTTTTAAAAATCTGAGGTATAATTTATATACAGTGGCCAAGCACGGTGGCTGACGCCTAGAATACTAGCACTCGGGTGGCGCCTATGGCTGAAAGGAGTAGGGCGCCGGCCCCATATGCCGGAGGTGGCGGGTTCAAACCCAAAAGAAACTGGAAAAAAAAAAAATAGAATCCTAGCACTCTGGGAGGCCGAAGTGAGTGGATTGCCTAAGCACACAGGTTCGAGACCAGCCTGAACCAGAGTGAGACCTTATCTCTAAAAATAGCTGGGTGTTGTGGCGGGAACCTGTATTCCCAGCCACATGTGAGGCTGAAGCAAGAGAATCCTTGAGCCCAAAAGTTTGAGGCAACCAAGGGCAACAAAGTGAGACTCTGTCTCAAAAAAAAAAAAAAAAAACTTATATACAGTATATTTTATCCTTTCTAATGTATAGTTCTGTGAGTTTGACACATACAGTTTAACCATGACCACAGTCAAGATAAAAGACAGTTCTTTTTTTTTTTTTTTGTAGAGGCAGAGTCTCACTTTATCGCCCTCGGTAGGGTGCCATGGCGTCATACAGCTCACAGCAACCTCCAACTCCTGGGCTTAGGCGATTCTCTTGCCTCAGCCTCCCAAGTAGCTGGGACTACAGGTGCCCGCTACAATGCCCAGCTATTTTTCTGTTTTGCAGTTCAGTCGAGGCTGGGTTTGAACCCGCCACCTTCGGTATATGGGGCTGGCGCCCTACTCGATGAGCCACAGGTGTCTTTTTTTTTTTTTTTTTTGAGACAGAGTCTCACTATGTTGCCCTTGGTAGAGTGCTATGGTGTCACAGCTCACACCAACCTCCAACTCTTGGGCTTTTAAACAATTCTCTTGACTCAGCCTCCCAACAAGGGGGGCCGGGACTACAGGTGCCTGACACAAAAACCTGGCTATTTCTTTTGTTGTTGTAGTTGCAGTTGTTATTGTTTTAGCTGGCCCAGGCTGGGTTCGAACCTGCCAGCCTCGGTGTACGGGGCTAGTGCCCCACCCACCTATGGGCACCGCCTAAAAGACAGTTCTATCAAATTCCCTTATCTTCGGCAGGGCCTGTGGCTCAAAGGAGTAGGGCACCAGCCCCCTATGCCAGAGGTGGCAGGTTCAAACCCAGCCCCAGCCAAAAACAGCAAAAAAAAAAAAAAAAATTCCCTTATCTTCCTTAGTTCCTTCCTCCTATCCACTGGCAACAACACACCTGCTTTCCATTCCTATAGATCTGCCTATTACAGAATGTCACATACATAGAACTATATAGTATGCAACCTTTTTTTATTGTTGTTACAGTTTGGCCAGGGCCAGGCTTGAACCCACCACCCTTGGTATATAGGGCCGGCGCCTTACACACTAGGTCACTTCTTTCACTTGGTATAATATATTTGAGATTGACCCATGTTGCAACATATATCAGTATTTCAGTTTTTCCCTGTTCACTGCTAAGAACTATTCCATCCAAAAAAGAACCACAAACTGTTTAACTATTCATCCTCTGAAAAACATTTGGGCTATTTCCATTCTGAGGTGATTATATGTTCATATACAAGTTTCTGTGTAAATAGAAGTTTTTATTGTGCTTGGGTAAATACTTAGAAGTGGGATTGCTAGGCTATATAGTAATTTGTTTATGACCTTTACTATTACCTTTTTTTCATATTACCTTAATGCAAATTTATAAACATTATAAAGACTTCTGATAAGTAATCTCTTCCCTGAAACTTTGAGAGTCACAAATACACTAGAGTTCTTGTTTAAAGAAACAATTCATATAGAGATTTGGATATACTATCAACCGAATACTTCCCAGAAACATTAACTATTATATACCTATTAAAAGTTAC
Organism: Perodicticus potto; assembly: GCA_963574655.1. Taxonomy (NCBI): domain Eukaryota; kingdom Metazoa; phylum Chordata; class Mammalia; order Primates; family Lorisidae; genus Perodicticus; species Perodicticus potto. Next base: position 4,151 of record CAUYRH010094912.1, read on the forward strand.
TGTAACTAAGTGTTAAGATATTCATACTGCCATCCTGTTAAAAAGGTTTTACTTTAGGCGGTGCCTATGGCTCAGAGAGTAGGGAGACAGCCCCATATACTGAAGGTGGCAGGTTTGAAGGTTTGACCCCAGCCAAACTGCAACAAAAAAATAGCCAGGTTCGGCGCCTGTGGCTCAACGGGCTGAGGCGCCAGCCACGTACACCTGAGCTGGCAGGTTCGAATCCAGCCCGGGCCCGCCAAACAACAATGATGGCTGCAACCAAAAAAAAAAAAAAAAAAATGGCTGGGCGTTGTGGTGGGTGCCTATAGTCCCAGCTACTTGGGAGGCAGAGGCAAGAGACTCGCTCGAACCCAGGAATTGGAGGTTGCTGTGAGCTGTGATACTACAGCACTCTACCCAGGGTGACAGCTTGAGACTCTGTCTCAACAACAAAATAAAGGTTTTACTTTATACTAAAAACCTAACAAATGACTCTGCCTCATCAATGAACAATTGCATGTGATAAGCACAGTTCCTCTCCTACTACATTAAATACTATATTAACAATAGTATGGAGACAGCAAAGACCTTCTTCTTCTTTTTTTTTTTTTTTTTTTTTTTTGTATATACAGAGTCTCACTTTATCGCCCTCGGTACAGTGCCGTGGTGTCACACAGCTCACAGCAACCTCCAACTCCTGGGCTTAGGCAATTCTCTTGCCTCAGCCTCCCGAGTAACTGGGACTATAGGCACCCACCACAACGCCCGGCTATTTTTCTGTTTTGCAGTTTGGCCGAGGCTGGGTTTGAACCTGCCACCTTCGGCATATGGGGCCAGCGCCCTACTCGATGAGCCACAGGGGCCACCCAGCAAAGACCCTCTTCGCAGTGTGAAAAATGTGCTTTATATAACTTGAGGACTGTATGGTAAATTATTAGGGGAAATCACAGCAAGGTTACTCTTTTTAGTCCAATCCTTTAGTTCAACCTATTGAGGGCTCACAATAGACAGCTGGATTGACCATTGTGCAACCAAAAAGTCCTCCCAATACTATACATATAAAGAAACTGTCATATTTATCAGGAGTGACTTATCCAACATGTGTACTGAAAAATGTAAATCTGAGCCAGGCACAGTGGCTCACACCTATAATCCTAGTACTTTGGGAGACTGAAGCAGGTGGATTGTTTGAGTTCAGAAGATCAAGACCAGCCTTAGCAAGAAGCTCTGCTAAAAAACAGAAAAACTAACTGGGTGTTGTGGTAGGCATCTGTAGTCCCAGCTACTTGGGAAGCTGAGGCAAGAGGATCACTTGAGCCCAAGAATTTGAGGTTGCTGTGAGCCCTGACACCACAGGCACTCTACCCAGGGCCACAGAGTGAAACTCTGTCTCTACATAAATAAATGAATAAATACCTGCTTAAAGTAATGCCAATGCCCAACCTATTATTGGTATAGCTGTGCAAAGAGTCTGCATCTGGCCTTTAGAGAAGTTTCATTAACATGGCTTTACCATTAAACTAGACCACCAGGGCGGCGCCTATGACTCGGTGAGTAGGGCACTGGCCTCATATATAGAAGGTGGAGGGTTCGAACCCAGCCCCCGCCAAAATTGCAACCACAAAAAAAGTAACTGGGCCAGGCTCAGCGCCTGTGGCTCAATGGGCTAAGGCGTCAGCCACATAACACCTGAGCTGGTGGGTTTGAATCCAGCCCAGGCCTGCCAAACACAATGACGGCTGCAACCAAAAAGTGGCCGGGCATTGTGGTGAGTGCCTGTAGTCCCAGCTACTTGGGAGGTGGAGGCAGGAGATTCGCTTGAGCCCAGGAATTGGAGGTTGCTGTGACGCCACAGCACTCTATCCAGGGTGACAGCTTGAAGCTCTGTCTCAAAAAAAAAAAATAATAACCGGGCCAAACTGCAAGCAAAAAAAAAAAAAAAAAAAATAGCCGGACATTGTGGTGGGCGCCTATAGTACTCGGGAGGCTAAGGCAGGAGAATTGCCTAAGCCTAATAGCTGGAGGTTGCTGTGAGCTGTAATGCTAGGGCACTCCACCGAGAATGACAGAGTGAGACTCTGCCTCTAACGAAAAATAAATAAACTAGACCACCAAAACTGAGGCCTCAAAAATAAAGCAAGAAAAGGAGAACAAAAGCCCATATGAATAAACCTGAGGTTCTGTAGCTAATCAGCATACTGAGAACTTTTTCACTTATTCCACAAAAACAACAAATATAAATAATGCCTAGCAGCTAAAGTGACCAAATATGCTGGTCTGCCCTAGACTGTTGAGGTTTTAGCACTGTAAGTCCTACATCTAGGAAACTCTGGTTTCCTAACAGGGACAATTGGTCATCTTACTACCAGCACCCTTTATGTATGCACCTTGCCTCAGGTAGACAGTAGTGAGGAAAAGATACATAGTCCTTGACCTCATGGAATTTGAAACTGAGTGTGGGACATAGACAGTTAAGAAAAGAAACAATGAATTACATCTAATGACAAGTGCTAAGAAGGAAGTCAGTCAAGTGAATAGAGGGTCTGTTCACAGTAGGGATGATCTGGGAGGTGTCTCTGAGGCAATGGACCTTAGGCTGAGACTAGAAACTGTGGGAAAGGAAACTAGGGTAGTTTTCTGGATAGAGACCTTCAGATGGAACAGCTAAGTCCCTGAAGCTGATAACAGCTTGGTTCAAAGAACTGAAAGAAAAACAATGTGACTTAAGCTTACCAGGCAAGAGGGACAATGGAATGAGGTGGGTTATAGGTTAAAAGAAAATAGATCATTCTGAGTTTTATTAAAGCAGGATCAGGAGCATGGATTCTATCTGAAGGCAGCGGGTAGGAAGCCATCAAATGGTTTTATCCAGGGGAGTAACCCAATCCACTAAGGGTTTTAAAGAGCATTGCTAGAAAAAGAAATAAAAACAAAACAAAAGAGCACTTTAGCCAGTAGATAAACGGATTAGAGAGGCCAAGGTAGAAGAGCAGAAAGGAGTCAAAAGGAACCCACAGCAGTCCGTCCCATCAGAGAGGATGGCAGCCCAGACAAAGTAAGTAGCCATAGGTACAGGGAGAAGGGGGAGGACTTGAGAAACGATGAAGAAAAAAATAACTCACAGAAGTTTAAATTCAAAGTGTTAATTTCTAGTCTTTCTTTCAAATCAAAACTATTGGTTGAGAAACATGATTCAAACCACGGATACTGGTTATTTTTCAGGAGTAAGGAAGGAGTATGTATGTTTGTATGTTTGTGGGCGAGGGAAGTATTTTTGTATTGTTGGGGCTGTTTCAACAAGCCTGTATTATTTATTTTTTACTTTTTTTGTAGAGACAGAGTCTCACTTTATCACCCTTGGTAGAGTGCCGTGGCGTCACACAACTCACAGCAACCTCCAACTCCTGGGCTTAGGGATTCTCTTGCCTCAGCCTCCCAAGTAGCTGGGACTACAGGTGCCCGCCACAACGCCTGGCTTTTTGTTGCAGTTTGGCCGGGGCCGGGTTTGAACCCGCCACCCTCGGCATATGGGGTTGGCGCCCTACCCACTGGGCCACAAGCGCCACCCTATTATTATTTTTTTTTTAAATAGTAATAAAACAAATCAAGGCTGGGCACAGTGGCTCACCCCTGTAATTCTAGCACTTTGGGAGGCTGAGGCAGCATGATTGCTTGAAGCCAGGAGTTCAAGACCAGCCTGAGCAACAATAGTGAGACCCTGTCTCTACAAAAAATAGAAAAATTAGCCAGGCGTGGTGGTGGTGCATGCCTGTAGTTCCAGCTACTTGGGAGGCTGAGGTAGGAGGATTACTTGAGCCAAGGATTTGAAGGCTGCAGTGAGCTAAGGTAACCCACTGCCCTCCAACCTGGGTGGAAGAGTGAGGTCCTATCTCAGGGGAAAAAAAACAAAACAATACAATGAATAAACACACACAAAAATTAAAAGTAATAATTCCAAAGCAGCAGTATTATAATCTTTTAAATTGCAAATAATTGGCACTAAATTTGGTAGCATTCCTCTCAAATTTCCCGCAAAGTAATTATCACTGTATATAAAAATACTCAGTTAAGGGCGGTGCCTGTGGATCAGTGAGTAGGGTGCCGGCCCCATATACCAAGGGTGGTGAATTCAAACCCAGCCCTGGCCAAACTGCAACAAAAAAATAGCCCGGCTTTGTGGAGGGGGCCTGTAGTCCCAACTACTCAGGAGGCTGAGGCAAGAGAATCACCTAAGCCCAGGAGTTGGAGGTTGCTGTGAGCTGTGTGACCCGGTGGCACTCTGCCGAGGGCAACAAAGTGAGACTCTGTCTCTACAAAAAAAAAAAAATACTGTGTTAAATAAATGCCCATAATGTTGTAGAACTGACAAAATGTTATCAATTCATTCAAAATAAAAGCTACATAACAGTTAAAAGAGATTCTACTACTGTTACTTGTTCTTACTTAGCTCCCTTTTCCTAATACACTTTTTTTTTTTCTGAGACAGAGTGTCACTATGTTGCCCTTGCTAGAAGGCTATGCGGTAAGGTGTCACAGCTCACAGTAACCTCAAATTCTTGGGCTTATGCGATTCTCTTGCCTCAACCTCCAAGTAGTTGGGACTACAGGCACCCACCACAAAGCCTGGCTATCTTTTGTTGTTGTGGTTGTCGTTGTTTTAGCAGGACTGGGCCAGGTTTGAACCCACCAACGTCAGTGTATGTGGCTGGCATTGCAACCACTGAGCTACAGGCGCCAAGCCCCTAATATACTACTTTCTAAATAACATACATTTCTACTCCTTAAAGAAGGAATATCTGTTACAAGTAGAGGAGCTGGAGCAAGAACCCAACTGACAGAGCACTTATCTCTGTAAGTAATATCATTATAACCAGGTTAGAAAACTTCCCACTGTGGATGTGCCAAGTAGCATTCATTTATTTGACAAAGATTTATTAACTGCCTACTCTGTGTCAGGCAGGGATTATTTTCAACTATCTACTGGATGCCTCCACTTGGATATCTCACAGATACTTTAAACTCCACATATTCAAGACTCAGGATCTTCACCTCTAAACGTGATTCTCCTCTACAGTTCCGTCTCAGGCCAGAGACTGGTATCCATCTCTTCCACATCCTCTTATCCCAATAGCCAGTCTTCAAGTGCTGTCAGTCCTACATCCTGAACATTACAGCTAATCAATTCCACTGTCTGTCATCTCTGTAAGTACCATACCAATCCAAGTCAGTCCTTCATTCAACAAAAACTGACAAAGTCACACAAGGACTATTCTAGGTGTCAGGAGTACTACAGTGAAAAAATATGCTCACTGTCCTGAAGCTTCCATTCTAGTGGAACTTATATTCTCCACCTCCTCTGACCTGGACTTCTCTACCTGCCACCAAACTAATAGCCCCCTTCGACATTACCCTACATGTAGCAGCATGGGTAAGCTGATAAAAAGGCAAATTTACACTCAGGTGGATTGCCTGAGCTCATGAGTTTGAGACCAGCCTGAGCAAGAGCAAGACCCCGTCTCTAAAAACAGTTGGGCGTTGTGGTAGGTGCCTTTCGTTCCGGCTACTGGGGAGCCCAAGAGTTTGAGCTATGACACCATGGCACTTTACTGAGGGCGACAAAGTGAGACTCTGTCTCAAAAAAAAAAAAAAAAAAAAGCACGAGTGGCGCCAGGGTGGTGGGTTCAAACCTAGCCCCGGCCAAACTGTAACAACAACAAAAAAAAGTAGCTGGGTGTTATGGCAGGCACCTGTGGTCCTAGCTACTCAGGAGGCTGAGGTAAGAGAATCCCCTAAGCCCAAGTGCTGGAGATTGCTGTAAGCAGTGATGCCACAGCACTCTACCAAAGGCAACAACGTGAGACTCTGTCTCTTTAAAAAAAAAAAAAAAGGCAAATCTGAATATCTCTTTCAGCTTAAAATCCTTCCACGGCTTCTTATTATCCCCAGAATAAAACCAAGAGTCCTCAATGTTGCAAACTTAGCCCTGCCGGTGACTTTAAAACTTTTTCCTTTTTAACCTTGTTTTATTTTTGAGACAAGGTCTTGCTCTCCTGCCCAGGCTAGAATGCAGTGGCATCATCATAGATCACTGCAGCCTCAAACTCCTCTGCCCAAGCAATCCTCCACCTTCAGCCTTCCTAACAGCTAGATCTCCAGGTGTATGCTATCCCATTTGGCTAATTTTTCTATTTTTTGTAGAGATGAGGTCTCCTGTATGTTGCTCAGACTTGTCTTGACCTCTGGGCCTCACTCAAGCAATCCTTCTGCCTTTGCCTTCCAAAGTACTAGAATTATAAGTATTACCCCCAACTCACATTCTATTTATTTATTTGTATTTATTTATTAATTTTTTTTTTTTTTGAGACAGAGCCTCAAGCTATCACCCTGGATAGAGTGTTGTGGCATCACAGCTCACAGCAATCTCCAATTCCTGGGCTCAAGTGAGTCTCCTAACTCTGCCTCCCACGTAGCTGGGACTACAGGCGCCCACCACAACGCTCGGCCATTTTTTGGTTGCAGCCGTCATTGTTGTTTGGCGGGCCTGGGCTGGATTCGAACCCGCCAGCTCAGGTGTACGTGGCGGGCACCTTAGCCCGTTGAGCCACAGGCGCCAAGTCTATTTATTTATTTTTGAGACAAAGTCTCATTATGTCATCTTGAATAGAGTGCTATGGCGTCATAGCTCACAGCAATCTCAAACCCTTGGGCTTAAGCAATTCCCTTGCCTCAGCCTCCCACTGGACTACAGACACACACCACAACACCCAGCTATTTTTTTGTTGCAGTCGTCCTTGTTGTTTAGCTGGCCCGGGCTGGGTTTGAACCTGCCAGCCTTGGTGCATGTGGCCGGCTCTGTAACCA
>CAUYRH010094915.1:0-42265 GCA_963574655.1 Perodicticus potto
AAAATAAAATAAAATAAAATAAAATTAGGATCTCAAAAAAAAAAAAAAAAAAAAAAAAGAAGAACCACAACAGGCCACAAATGATATGCACAGGGAGATCTTTGGGGATCAGCTCAAACCCCAGGAGAAGAAAGGAGAAAGTGGCCCCGTACAATGTTCAGATCAGGGCTTCTTGAAGTCCTCTGGGTCATTCGTTGACTCTGCTAACAATCCAGAAAAAACTGAATTCCTTTACCTGGAATGGTGGTTCTCAACAGCATCATCAATCAACTGAACATAACTGACATCTGTGGAATACTTCACCCAACAACAGCAGAATACGTATAACCAGCGTTAGCCACATACGGTGGCAGACTCGAACCCAGCTGGGCCTGCCAAACAATGACAACTACAACCAGAGTCTCACCCTGTCACCTATCATAGCTCACAGCAACCTCAAACTCTTGGGCTCAAGCTATCCTCTTGCCTCAGCCTCCCAAGCAGTGGGGACTATAGGTGGCTGCCACAACATCTGGCTAATTTTTCTATTTTTAGTAGAGATGGGGTCTCGCTCTTGGTCAGGCTGATCTCAAACTCCTGAGGTCAAGCAATTCACCCATCTTGGTGTCCCAAAGTGCTAGGATTACAGGCATGAGCCACTGTGCCCGGCCTTTGCTGTTATTTTTAATAGCAATGATCTGATAATTACCCAAAATAAAAGATTACATAAATCACCATGTATTTATTTAAAGATTACACATCTATAAATGATGTTTATGAAGAGTTTATAAAAATATTTAAATTATAAAGTAATATGGTAAAAGTAAGGCACTAGGAAGTGTTTTCAGTATTTAACTGGAACTATGTTTTTCAAAAAGCAGATAGGCATTAAAACTTTGGAAGGAAATCACATTAACAGTTTGTAAGTAGGTGGTAGCATTATAGGTGATTTTTCTCTTTTGCTCTCAAAATCTTTAATGAATATGTATTACTTTGGACTTGAAAAAAATAGCTAAAAGCCAGGGGGAGGTGTATGTTAATTATTATTTCGTGATGAAGTGCTATTTTGTGATGTAGAGTTTGTGAAAAATAAATGACAAAAACTACTAAAAAAGTGTGACACCTCCTTCACATGTTTTCACTCCCTGTCAAAATCCATAAGCTTCACTAACCAGAAACTGGCCTAAAGGAACTTCTTTGTTTAACTGAATCCTTCAAGTTCAGAAAGTATTTATTCGGTGTGTATATTCACACTAAAGGAGAGAGACAGAGACAGAGAGAGAGGAGAGGCAGAGAGATGGAGTGAGAGATAGAGGCAGAGATGGAGACAGAGGAAGAGAGATAAACGAGGGGGAAAAGTCAAGAATAATCAAATGGGATATATAGTAGAACCTCTGTGAGTTGACCACCCCGGGAACTGTAACAAATTGGTCAACACATGGAGGTGGTCAATATAAGGAATTAGGCCCAGTGTACTGATACACACACATGGTACATGTCTGGTCTATGAAAATGAGGTCCCCTTAAGGAGGTGGTCAATGTGGGGAGGTGGTCAACTATGGAGGTTCCATTGTATTTAGTAAATTATACATGAAGTGCTATGTATTCAAGGATCATGAAGAAAATCCTTGATATATTTTTTTAAAAGGCAATTGGAATGAGGTCAATTCAAATTATATAAAAATCTTCAAAAGCCATTCTGTTTTGCTGTGAAATAATAAGAATAAATTTTAGGCAAATGATAGGCGAATTAAGCATATTTGGGCTGGCCTGACCTCTCCACAGTCATGCAACTTAATCAGTGGAGTAAATATGCTTTGGGTGAACATTCCTGGCTTTGAACTTGGCCTTGCCCTTTCCCTGGCCTTGGTCAGGGGTGTATTTCTAACACCAGATTGTCGGGGTTTGGGTCCTGCCAGTATGCACACAAACTGTGATTTTGGACTTGGGACTTCACTTTTCTGGGTGTCAATTTGCTCATCTGAAAGATGGAGCTGCCACTAGCACCCTGTGCAATGTGGCTGTAGGGACTGTGCTATTGCTCAAAGACCTCTCAGGCCAGAGCCTGGCATATGGAAGCACGTCAAACATCTCTTGCTGGTCCAACCTGTCATATGGAACACTGGTACAAAATAAACTCCAACATTTTTTGGATTTTAGTAAAATAACATGAGGCATACTCCATATATTCTGAAATACTTCCAGCATGTATTTATTTGGTGTGTAAATATTCACACTATTTGAGATAAATAGAGACTATAGATCATTTCTCCACCAGTTTGCCACCAAATGCTTGTGAACTACTTTTATTACTACTGTTATCATTATTTTACCTCTCTGATCCTCTGTTTTCTCTTTGTAAAGGGGGGACAAGAGGTAAGGCACTGAGCACAGTGTTCAGTGACATCCCTTTCCTTCCTAGGAATGAATGGGCCTGGGAAGACCCCTTTCTAACCAACCTTCCTGGAAAAGCAGTTGGGTCGGCCAGGTCCCTCCAAGCCCAGGAATCCTTACCTTCTTGTGGCCCCAGCCTTACTGTGTGGGATTCATGCAGGATCTCTGCCACCGGCCTGCGGGTGTAGAGGATGGTGGCACCACTCAGGTTGACTTGGACACGCTGGACCCGGGAGGTGAGATTGACCAGGCACAAGGCCAGTCTCAGATCATGGCCCAGCATGGGTGGCTCCAGCACTTTGAACTTGCCAGTGATGCTGGGCTTGGTGGCGGGCTCCAGGAGGTCATCACGCCAGAGACCACGTCCCCCTGCCCTGTGGACTCGGGTTCTCCTCCCAGAGGCTTCCACGCTGAACAGCTTCTTCACCGCCTTGCAGTACACCTGCCTCTCCTTTCGGGACCCTGCAGGGCATCGCGTATCATCAGTGCAGGCACCCACTTCCCCCTCCTCTAGTTTGCCAGGGCTCTTGGAGGTCTCAACCCGACAGCTGGAGGGACATATGCAGACCTCAGCCACATGCCTTGTGGTTTTCTGACTATCTAAATAACATTTTCATCAGTTGCCAACAACTTCAGATCAGGATATTTTACATAAAAATGCACATTTCCAGCTTCTCTGACAACTGCGTCAGAAGCCTCATATAATAATGACAGCTAACATTTTTGTACATACTATGTGCCAGGCACTATAGCTCTTGATGCTATATTTTTCCCTAGGCGGTGGGTACTGTTACTGTTCCCATTTTACAGATGGGGAAACTGAGGCACAGAGAAGTAAAGTAACTCCTCACACAGCTTGTGTAGTAAGTGAGGGAGGTGGGATTCGAACCCAGGCAGCAGGCTCTGAATCCCATTCTCTGCATGGCAGTGATGAGCTCTGGTTGTCCTTGATCTCCACCTTGTAATTTTCACTGATCTGTGGTACTCACAGGGTGCTATCTGCGGGGCCCATGTAGACATGTGAGTTTGGGATCCGAGACTCTGCGTTCCATTGCCAGACAGACCTTTCTTTTGAGCTGCAGGCTATTACACACATCAGGACATCTGAGGTGGTGTCCTCAAAAATCCAAGCAAACATCCCATCTTCTGCCCAGCAGCATCCTCCATTTCAGCAAATGGTACCACCATTCAGCCAATCGTACAAACCAAAAACCTGGGAACATTCTCAGCTTCTCTCACTCTCAACATCCACTGCTGACCCCTCACCAGGTCCTGCTGAGCAACGTCATTAACATCTGGAATCTGTCCTCTTCTCTCACCATTGAACCACCTCACCATCAGGTTGGGTTGTGAGCTTGTATTACTGTTATCATTACTTACTTCCTTTGAACTTTGGTTTTCCCATCTGTAAGTGGGAACAGGAGGCTCACAGGCAAGGCACTGAACACCACAGAGGTTAAGAATATCCTTTCCAGTCCTTTCCCCACACTGGTCCTTGCAAAATCCATCTCTGATCTTTCCACTTCCCTACTTGAAATCTGCAGTATGCAGTCTCCACACTGCCCTTTCCCAGATAATTTCCCCAAAGTCCTTAATTCTGTGTGATCTTGGTCTGAAGGGATCCATGTGGACACCAAGGTTCTTTAACATCCATGTCTTATTAAAATGTATGCAAATTATGTTATTCCATAATATAATCACAGTACATTTTTACTATGAAATGTTTCATTTCCCTGCCAAAGAATCTAATGATACTTTCACAGGGAAATCTTCTCTGACCACCTGATTTTTTGACCAGCTTTATGGAGACCTAATTCTGTAACATAACAGTTCTCCCTTTTAAAGAGTACGGTTCCATGTTTTTAGTATGTTCACAGAGTTGTGCATCCATCACCACAATTTAATTTTAGAACATTTGTCACCCACAAAAGAAACTCCATAACCATTAGAAATTACCATCCATTCCTCTCCACTCTGGCCCTAGCCCTAGGTGACTACCAACTTGATTCCTGATTTTCCTATTCTGGACATTTCATATAAAGGGAATCATACAATGTGTAGTCTTTTGTGATTGGCTTTTTCACTTAACATAATGTTTTTAAGGTCCATCCATGTTGGAGCCTGTATCAGTCACTTTATTCCTTGTCACTGTGTTGAAGAATATCCATTGTAGAGATAGATATTCTATTTATCTATTGATGGGTATTTGGACTGCTTCCACTTTTTAGCTATTTTGTATAATGTTGCTATGAAGGTTCATGTAGAAGTTTTTGCGTGGATGTTTGTTTTCATTTCTCTTGGTTAGGTACCTAGAAATGTAATGCTGGGTCATGGTAATGCTGTGTTTAACATTTTGAGCAACTGTCAAACTGTTTTCCAAAGTGGCTACTCCCACCAGCGAGGTATGAGTGTACCAGTTTCTCCACATCCTCAACAATACTAGTTGTCTATATTTTTGATTATAGCACTTCTAGTGGATGTAAAAGGGTATCTCATTATGGTTGTGATTTGCACTTACCTAATGACTTAATAATATTGAGCATCTTTTTATGTGCTTGTTTGGTCATTTGAATATTGTCCTTGGGGAAATGTGTATTCATATCCTTTGCTATTTTTAAATTGTATTCTTTATTTTATTATTATTCTGATTTTTTTTTGAGACAGAGTCTCACTCTGTTGCCCTGGGTAGAGTGCCAGGACATCATCATAGCTCACAGCAACTTCAGACTCTTGGGTTTAAGTGATCCTCTTGCTTCAGCCTCCCAAGTACCTGGGACTACAGGTGTCCACCACAATGCCTGGCTAGTTTTTTAGTAGAGACAGATCTTTCTCTTGCTCAGGCTGGTCTTGGACTCCTGAGCTTAAGCAATCTACCTCAGTCTCTAAAAATGCTAGGATTTTAGGCCTAAGTCACCATGTCTGACTTATTTTTTTATTATTGAGTTGTAAGAGTATATATATGTGTACACACACACATATATATTCTGGATGCAAATCCTTATCCATTAGATACACAATTTACAAATATCCTCTCCTATTCCATGGGCTTTCCTAAGGTCATGAAGATTTACTCCTATGTTTTCTTCTAAAAGTTTTATAGTTTTAGCCTTCCATATAGGTCTGTGATCCATTTTGAGGTAATTTTTTGTGATAGTATAAAGTAGGGGCCCAACCTCATTCTTTTGCATATGGATATCCAGTGGTCCCGGGACCAATTTTTTTTTATTTTTTGGGCCGGGGCTGGGTTTGAACCCGCCACCTCTGGCATACTCCTTTGAGTCACAGGCACCACTGCCGGGACCATTTGCTGAAAAGATTATTGCTTTCTCCATTGAATTATCTCAGCATCATTGTTGAAATCAATTAAACACAATTTTAAGAGGTTATTTATTTACTCTCAGTTCTATTTCATTGATCTATATGTCTATTTTTATGCCAGTAACACTCTCTGAATTACTGCATATTTGTACCCTAAGTGCTAGGTCTCAGTTCCCAGCTTTGGAGTGAGGCACAGAATATAGGTTAAGGTGGGGCCATAGCATTGACAAACTCCTGTAAAACTTGAGGACAAAGACCACTATTCACCAACTGGGATGAGAGAGGATAAGGTGGAAAGGGATCTACTGAAAGGGGCCAATAAATCAATAGTGCGTGGGGACAGACTGGGGACAGCAGAGAGTCTCCATGGCAGAAGGATGTGGTGGAGCCACTACTTGTCCCCACCAAGTACAGACAGTAAACCTGGTAGCAGCTCCTGCCCATCTTATCGGCACTGGATCCTGGCCCAGTTAAGACAAAAGTGTTTGCTCTCTTCTCTCTTCCTCTCCCTCCTCCTTGACCTAACACACCAGAAGACCATGTTGAGACCATGTTCTCAACATTGGCTAGATACTGGAGTCATCTGAGAACTTTTAAAAGTCCTGATGGCAGGCCACATCCCCTGGATTAGAGACTACAATCCAATTAGGGTGCAGTCTGGGCTGCTGCGGCAGATTAAAAATGGCCATAATATCTTGCAACTCCTCTGCTCAAGAGGTGGAGTTCCTCTCCATTCCTTGATTTGGCCTTACAAAATGCTTTGATTAACTGAATGTGGCAGAAGTGATGTGGTACATATTCTGAGGAAGGCCTCAAGAGAATTTTCAGCTTTAATTCTAACCTTTTGGGAATGCTGCTGCCATCTGGACAGAACCATCCTAAGTGTGGAAAGAGGCCAGCTATCCCACCAGTCCCGCATGAGGCCCAGACATATGCAAGATCCTAGCTGACACCACATAGAACAGATGAGCCATCCCAGCGGAGCACAGCCCAAATCCTGATCCACCCAATTGACCAAATAAGTAATTGTGGTTTAAGATACATAACTAAAACATCTCCCCAGGTAATTCAAATGTGCAACTAGGTATGCTAAAGAGAATAAAAGGGGCTTGGCGCCTGTGGCTCAACGGGCTAAGGTGCCAGCCACATACACCTGAGCTGGCGGGTTTGAACCCAGCCTGGGCCTGCCAAACAACAATGACGGCTGCAACCAAAAAATGGCCAAGCATTGTGGTGGGTGCCTGTAGTCCCAGCTACTTGAGAGGCAGAGGCAAGAGAGTTGCTTGAGCCCAGGAATTGGAGGTTGCTGTGAACTGTGATGCCACAGCACTCTATCCAGAGTGACAGCTTGAGGCTCTGTCTTAAAAAGGAAAAAAAAAAAAAAAAAAAAAAGAGTAGAAAAGGGAGGTGAGGAGGGTATCTGGAGCAGGCTGTGTCTACTTCTCCATTGCAAACTTCCAGAGTCGCTGCTCTAGTGTGCTCAGGGGAGGGGAGGAGATACGATCTGATTCATATTTGAGCCTGAAGTCTTAATTACTTGGTAACATTATTTTAGCCACATAGAAATGGCAGAAAATGTATGTATCAGACCACAATACTGCTAAGGAACCTGTATTCAATAGATAAGGGTACAGACGGAGGCAGCTGTAAGAAAAAATACAAGTGTCTTATTTTTGTACCCCAGCAAGTACAGACTCTTCAATAAACCAGTGGCCATAAATTAGTGACCATGCACAGACCATGGCAGATGATAAACAGGAGCGGCCATTATTATTAGTCTGAACTGTGCCTAGTGCAATGCATGTCAGGTGTTCAATAAGTAATCCCTGCCACTGTCATCACTATTATTACTAGTAGTAATCATTATTATCTTAAGCAAATACACCTAATAGTTTCTCGCATATGGCAAGTGTTCAAGGAAATGCACCTATTATTATTATATGAGGAAAATTTTCTCACACAGAAGAGGTACTTAGAACCTAAATAAAGGCACTCAGCTCAGAGCATGGGATAATGCTGAATGGAAGCTGCCATTGATCATCATGCTTGTGGGAAAGGGAACAGGCCCCAGCCCACCTGCAGGGAGACCTGTCCTGGGAAGCTTATAAAGCCTGCCTTATTACCCATACCTTCTGGATACTTGTAGAGGCTTGTGATGTCAACTCTGGAGTCGCTGCCCACTGCCTTGGTGCTGATGCATCTCCCGATCTTCTTTGTGTCTGAGTATACACGTTCACGGCTCTCATCCTCGTGCCACAGCCAGGTGACATAGTCTGCATTGACCTCCGCAAACACAAAGGGGCCATCATGGGCCAGGTGCACATCACCCTCACGAATGGCAATTACTGAGGCTGGGCCACAACAGAACACACCTGCAGGAAGGGTGGGCATGAGCAGTGTGTGTGAGGAAAGTCTGGGGCCTGGGACCCTCTGGGCTAAGCCCTACCTTCACTCTCCTCCTGGGGGGTGGCATCCAGAACCTGCCAGCCATTGTAAGAGGGGCCCAGGTCCCGCCGGGCAAACCAGCTCTCATTCCAGACGTGGAAATTCCTGCCACAGACAGAGGGTGGGTAAGGTGGCTGAGAGTGAGCACAGAGGCCCAAGGAGGAGAAGGTCTCACTGTGAGCCAGGTCCCTATTCTGCACAAGGTCTGTAGCGGCAATTTGTGAGTCATTCATTTGACCACATTGATGAGCACATATTATCCACTTATCTTGTTTGTATACATGTGTGTATATAGATGTATGAGTGTATATATATCAAGAACCTGCTGTTTAATGTATCAGATATTCAACTGCAAATAAGACAGAAGATCCTTGCTCTCATGTAGCTTATATTCTGATGAGAGAGATAGAAAAATTAAATCAGGAGATAAATCAAACAAATGCAAGTGACACTAAATGTAGAAAAGAGAGGCTTGAGCTTCAGAATAACTCTTAGACCTACTCTAGGTAAACGACATCTAAGGTGAGACTTGAGTAAGAAAGAATTAGCCAGAGGAAGAGTGAAAGGAACAGCATTCCAGGCAGAAGGAACAGCATGTGCAAAGGTCCTGAGACAAGGAAAAGCTTAGCATGTTCAAAGAACAGAAAGTATGTGAGTGTCCCTGGGTGGTGGCTTGCTGGTGCAAGGCCATCTATGTTTCTGTGTTGTGTTCTCATCTCCATCTCCCCTTATCTTTAGAAAGTCAGCTGTGTGTGACAGACTTGCATAAGTAGACATTCGAACAAGGGTATTCACTGAAGACTTGTTTGTAAAAGTTTTTTAAACTGAAGTACCTGCAGTGTCCATTCATATAGGATGGTTGAATAAAAGATGGCTTTTTCATACAATGGAGAGGCAAACTGGGTTCACACTCTTACTTTTCCACTCACTAGTTGGGTGGCCTTAGGTTATTTAACCTCTCTATGCCTTGGTTTCCTCAGCTGCACAGTAGAATTTAAACTTACAGATTGTTGGGAGAAAATACAAGAGTTCATCTATGAACAGCATGCAGAATGGGGCCTGACACAGACTAGGTGCTCAGTGTGTGTGCTGTTATCAATACTTCAAGCAAGAGAAATAAGGAAAGCTTTAAGTACTGACGTGGCATTGTTCACTGTACAAGCAAGAACAGTTTTACCTCAAGCTACTGACATGGTTTAGGCGGAGGGGGGAGGCGCTAGGTCTCTGTTGTTTCTGTATCTGCAGAGCTCCTCCCTGGCAGGAGATGCAGGAACCTGGGGTTGCCTGGAGGAGGACGGGGAGGCTGGGGAACTGGGTGAGAGTGAGATTGTCACTGTGACTCACTTTGTCCCTTTTGAACCACATGAATGTATTTTCTATCTTAGAAAATTAAATTAAAATGAATTTTTAAAAACTGTGTGAAGAGTTTTGTTTTAACGGGGAAAGGAGGGAGGCTGTTTCCCACCTGAGACCCAGCACAGAGAATGCTCGGCCAACGCAGAAACAGAAGCCGGATTCTGAGGAGACCACACTGGAGGAAGTCCCACCCCACCCCCCGGAGGGCCCAGATTTCCACAAACTGGGGGTTCAAGGCAATCAGTCAAATCTCCAGCCCTCTCCTAAACTCTCAGTCAGGTGTCCAAAGACCCTGCATCACAGAAGGGGTCCCCCATCCACAGGTGGCTTCTAGAAGTGGCCTAGGTCAGGAGAGCTGGCTTCCCAGGCCATGTCGTGGATGACATGGCCACATCTTGCCACCCCTATTGTGCTCAGGAGCTCTTGGGGCTGGGTTAGAGGCAGGACTCACCACATGCTGTCTTCCGTCAGATCCTCCAGAGTCCGCCCGAAGGAGTCCACATATTTGTCCACACTCAGGTTCTGATCCGTGTCATGGGCTGAGTTAAAGTTGGACACGACCCGTGTGGCGATCCCCAAACACCTAAGGACTGCAGAGCAGAGGCCAGGAGGCTCCAGAGCAGCCCGGGACCCCAGATCTGGAGGGAGGGGTCCACTCCCTCCCCAGCAGGCCAACTGGCCTCATTTCTGGCCAGTGCCCTCCCCCCATCCTCCCTGTCCCCATGTTTGTCTGCTTTGGCAGGTGGCAGGGCTGTGCTGCCTTCATGTTCAGAAATGCCACCATCTCCTGCACATTCTCTCAGGGACTTCTGGAGACACTGTTGCCACCACGTGAACAGTCAGGCTCTGAGGCTGGCAGGACCTTAGGAGCCATATAATAGCCATCTTCCTGAAGGGACCCGAGACCGAGGGGCCATAGACCTTGCCCAAGGCACACACAAGTAAATGGCAGAGGGAGGTAGGACTCCTTCTGCAGAATAAAAGGTCAAAAGTCAAGTAAATGATTTATCTGGTTTCTCTCTCTTTTTTTTTTTGAGACAGAGCCTCAAGCTGTCACCCTGGATAGAATGCCATGGCTCCCCCTCATCAATGAGGACAGATTCCAATCTATGCAAATACATGCAAATAAAGGAGCAGGCCGGGGGTGGGGCCCCTCTTCCCCAGAGTACCTGTGCACATGACTCCAGCGAAGACCCAGCACTGGCCGTATCTGACTGGCCTATATCTGCCCTTGAACCACTTCTGCAGAATGGCCACGCTGCCACGCCAGTGCAGTGGACTGGTGCCGCCGCCATATTTGCCCTGCCACTGACCTTGGACCACTCCCCGGTCGTTGTTGCTGTTCACCTGGGTAGGGAAAGCACGGGTCCACCACAGGGAAAGGCTCCCCACTCTCAGACCCCTGTCATTGTGAAGTCAGTTGGGGTCACTTCTGCTTTTAAATTGTCTGAAAATTAGTGGCATCTGTTGTTTTAAAATACCTACTTTATGATGGCACTTACCATTTTCAATTATTTTCTGGATACTCTATTGAAAATCATCTGTGATTTTAGAGCCTTTCCTTTTTTAAATGATCTGTTTTGGGGACTGTTGGTGGCATAATATAGAAATAGGTAACATTTCTTAAATGCCTTAGGTGTTCTTGACACTATCCTAAAAACTTTGTGCAAGCTATATTCACCTGTGTGAGTCTGTGATATAGGTTCTATTATTATCTTTCCTTTTTAGACAAGAAAAATGAGCTTCAGAGGCATTAAGAGCCTTGTCCAAATCACATAGCAGATTTGTAAAAGTGGTGACCTATGAGTTCAAGACCTGGACTTAGGATCCTGAGTTCAGGACTTTCACTGCCTGCAGGGCTATGATCTGTTTGTGATTGTCACTGATGGTTCTCTGTGCTCTGCCGGCTCTCTAAGGTGTAAAAGAATTGAGGCTATCATATATCAAAAACACCTCTGGTACCCATGCACTGACCCTAACATGTGCATGTGACAGAAGGAGCTGGCAGGCCTCCAGCCACCTTTTAAGGAGGAAGCACTGTGGCCTGAAGCCTGTGATAGATTAAGGTTTGCACTCCTTCCATGGAAAGCTGAGGCCTATCTCCCCTCCTCTTGAGTCTGAGCTGGCTTGTGATTGCTGTTGATCACTGACTGTCTGGAAAGTGATGCTGTGCCAGTTTCCAAGCCTTCTAAGACTGGAGATTCCACTGCCTCTTCCTTGAAACAATCACTCAAGGGTAGGGCCAGCTGCCATGGATGAGCCTGCCATACTGTGAGGAAGCCCAAGCTAGCCACGTGGGCTATATGGAGAGACAGAGTGGTGACTGACCAGTCCAGCTGTTCTGGCCACCTGAGCCTAGGGGCCTGACCTGTGGACGAAGAAGCCATCCTGGACATTCCAGCTCCAGCAGACACCACATGGATGGTGATCAAAGAACTGCTGACCACAAGAACCGAGGCCTCCACATACATGGTCCCCTCAAACCATGCCGGACATTTGCAGCTATTCAGCTACCCCCAGCTGAAGCATCTTGAGACAACCCATTCTCATGGTGCTCTTCCCACACTCCTGAGCTCCGAAATTGTAAGCATAATAAAGGGCTGTATTTATACCCACCCTGTGTCTGGGGTGGATTTTTATATAGAAACAGAGAACTAAAACAAGGGGTGATTTGGGAAGAATCATTGGGCATGGCCCTGAGGTTGGCCTGAGGACCCTTGAAGGATGGACGGGGGCTGCTCACCATGGCACTGACGATCCTGGTGATGTAGACAGGGTCATGGCGGTGGGACACATCGGTGGCTGGGTTGTCTTGGTGATTGGGGCTCCGGTCCAGGATGGAAAGGCAAATGTTCAGGATGTCCTCCTCAAACTGCTCCCCAGGAAGGCTGTGCTTAGAGGCTGTGTTTAGGTACTACCGTCCAGCCCTCCCCCACCCTCACCTGGTCAGACACTTGTGTCTGTGCTGGGGAGTCTGCCCCTGCCCCCTGCCCCAGGGACATCACAGAGCATCTCCTTGTCCCAGAACCCCTTCCTCTAAGAGTCACCGGAGAGCAAGAAGCTCAACATTAGTCATACCCCTCCCCTGTCCCATAACCTCCCTGGCTCCCTGTTGCCCGTGGTAACGTGTGGGCAAACAGTGGCTCCCGAGCTGCATCTGCCTCACTGGTATGCGAACATTTGTCTACGTGATGCTTTCGAATGCATTTGAGTTCACTGGCAACATTTAAAAACTAGGGGATTTTTACATACAAATTTAGATTTCTGGTGTCTCAAGATTTGGAAGGTCTGGCAAGCCTGGGCTCACATTCCCACACGGCAACAAGAGATGGGTGCTGAGTAGTGGCCACCCCTAGATAGACCCTGAACTTTCCATAGTATCTTCCCTGCCCAGCCCCAAGCCCCAAATGTGTTGAAGCCTTCGCCTGCAGGGTGGTGCAGGACTCCTCAGCCTGACAGTCACATCCTTAACTTGCCTGTCCAGCAGGACTCCTGGCCGGGCACCCCAGGCTCAGACACACAGAGCTCCTCCAGCAGACTCAGGACTCCCTTACTCCCTGTCACCATGCGGCTCTGTCTGCTCTTCCCTCTACTGTTCAGATCCTGCCTAACTCTGGAGACCCAACCCCAATATCATGACACCTTGCACAGTCCTCTGGGTGGCTTTTCCTCTCATTTTCTTCTGGACTCCATAGGCTCCCACCCCTACTATTCTGACTTTCCTTCCCCCCTCGCATCTGGTGTCATAACTAGTTATCTAAGCCAGTGGCTCTCAAGGGGGGCCAGGCCAGCAGCATCAGCTTCACCTGGGAAATCAGCAATGCAAATGCTCAGGTTCTGCTGACACCTACCCAGTCTGGGGGTGAGGCCCAGTAATCCAGGTTTCCATGAGCCCTGTGTATGATTCTGATGTGTGCTCTTCTTGGAAAACCACTGACTGGAGCTGTTTCTCTTTCCATCACAGAGCTATCATACAGTCAAAGACCCTGTCCTTCCCGAGGCCCCAGCACAGGCCCTGGCCCAGGGAGCAGTGGAAGATGAATGAAGGATTTGCTGTAAGAGTGAGCCTAGCATGTCCCTCCTGAGGGCTCCTGGGCCAGCCGACTTTCCCATGCCTCCGCCCATGTCCCTGTCTGGCCTGAGCCCCTGGAGACCTGCCCGTAGTTCCAGCCCTGGGCTCGGATGTGCTTCTCCACGCCTCGGAAGATGATGCCACTGTCGTTGAGCACGTACTCCTGTCTCTCCTCCTCTGAGGCCAGAAACACATCGTCCTCTGAAAAGCAGTCACCAGGCAGGTTGTGGGCGGGGGCTCTGGACCTGCTGGCCTGGGGAAGGGGCTGTGACTGGATCTGCAGCAGGACAGTGCCTGGAGACTGGGGCAGGGGAAGGTACGAAGGGGCTTGTGGGCTCCCCTGCGCCCCCTGTGAAGCCCAATCCCTCCTGTCTTGTCTTTCCCCAAGCAGGGGCCAACCCCAACCCAGCCCAAGACCAAAGGATTTTAGGAGTCCTGACACCTTGGGGTGACCCTCCTTGATGCCAATAACAGCCTGTAGTTCTAAATATTAATAAGAATACCTCGTATGGAGGGCTTACGACGTACCTTGTATTATACAAGCATTAGCTCTATGAATTCTCACCATAGTCCTGAGAGGTAGACACTGTTATTATTCCCATAGTGCAGATGAGAAAACAGACTCGCAGAGGATAGCAACTTAGCAGAGCTGGGACTAAACCAAGGCAGTCTGATTCCCTGTCCAGCTCTTACCCACTCTGGGCATCTCCTGCCCACTGACCTCTGTGTACCAGAAACTGCCGGATTCGTGCCCCTTTCCACAGGCTCCTTTGTGGCACCGGCTACCAAGTTCCTGTGCCCGGTGCTCACCTCTGCCTGGGCCCAGCTCTAGCCGTGCTCTCGGCATTCACCTCCCTGTCTCTTAACCTGCCTCCCAGGCCTCCTCTGAGGGCAGGCCAACCTCTGGGGACAAGTTCCAGGAAAACCTTCGCCTTAGATTTGGCAGCTCTTACCTGGACACCAGGGGTTGAAAAGGAGAACAAACTCCCCCAGCTTGCGGTTGCTGTGTTTGCAGCGAGAGGAGACCCTTGTACTCAGCAGGTAACGGCCGATGACAGCATCCGGAGGGCTGGCGAGGCTGACGGTCAGGATGTTCTCTGTCTGAGCTTCCTCCACAGCTGTCCAGGTGTCGCCATCCTCTGGCCTGTCTGTCTGGAACTCAGCTTTGGTGTGGAGCTCCTCAGACGCCTGGGGTCCTAGCGGAGGGGAGAGGGGATCAGGCAGGAGACCCTGTCTGCCCCTGGGCAGCCCAGCTTCAGAGAGGTGGAAAAGCTGCAGGCCTGGGAGAGCAGCCTTCACCCCTGCACTGCTGGGAGGCTGTGGGAGGTGGGGGAACCTGCCCAAGAACAAGGCCAGTGGCAGAGTGGGGTACACTTTTGCTGTCCTGACTCCCAGACACTTCCTAGGATGTGGAAGAAGTGACAGCACCCCGTTGAAATCAAAGTCTGTCTATGTTGGGTGGGGAAAGAGAACAGCTTGGGTTCCCAAAGTGCCCATGATTTTCCATGCTCTTCAAGAACCCTGATTCCTTGATACAAGCTTCCAGAGAGGACATCTCATCCGTCCCACGGTCTGCAGCAGCACCTTCCAATTGTCCCCAGAAAGCTGTGATCACAAACCTCCAGGGATCAAGGTTCATTCCACCCACCCACAGGAACTTGTTTTTTGCAAAGCCCCTGCTGTTAACCGCAGGGTCTCAGGTTTCTGGTCACAAGACAAGTCCCTCCAATTATACCAGCAGAGGGCGCCAGGGAGGCCACTCACCCGTCTCCACCGTGAAGATGAGGGCGTCCTCTTCGCCCAGGGCCCTGTTCAGCTCCAGAATCAGTGTGAACGACTGGCCCCTGCGAACTACCAACTCGGAGCAGGGGTACTCCTGGCTGTGGTGGGCAGCGCCGTTTCTCTCCAGCTGCCAGTCCACTGTGATGACTCTGATCCCTGATCAGGGAGAGGATAGGGAGATGAGGCCAGGCCCTCGCCGTGTCCCTCACCCACACCTGGCTGATTGTCCCATCCATCCACTTCACCCTGCCGGTCATTTGTTCATCCAGTGACACTGTCACACCCCGGAGATTCCCTATTGTAGTAGTTGCTGAATTCATGAGCACTGAACCATTGCCCTTAGGGAAAACACGGGTTAGGTTCCTGTGAGCCTCTGCTGACAATTTAGTCATCAAATGATCAGTACATAACCTTGTTTTATGTGTGTTTCTGTTTAAAGACATGTTATTTTACATATATTGTTGATTCATTAAGTTTGAACTTACAGCCAGCCGTGCTATAACTTCATGTTGAATGAAGTTTATCTAACATGTCTATTTTCTGTGTAAGGCCCATCACGGCCTTCGTGTATTTAAGTACTAGACAGTATTTCACATTATACATGGAGACCATTTTACATAGAGAAACAACCAAGAAAAAGGACAAAATGCAAAAAACTTGGTATGATAGGGACTGAGAAAGGATACTTGTTTATAGTATGAGCACTAAAACAGGAAGGCAGACTGTCACCTGTTCGGCTCCAGCTGGGAACATGCACGTTAGGTGACTCGAGTTTTCACCACTCTCTGTGTGTCTGTGAATGATCAAGAAAGTGCCAAGAGTATTGATTTTGGAGTTAAAAATAAATTTCAGTGAGTAGATCCATTGGCATATGCAGAATCCACAAACGTTGAGGATGGACTGTGTATTCTCTATACCAGACTAGTATCTGGCACTGAAGACAAGATAGATGTGGATTTAAGGCCGTGTGCTCAGTGGTTATGAGTAGAGCCTCTGGGGTCAGCTGACACCTTCTCCTTGACTTCTCTGTGCCTCAGTTTTCCCCTCTGCAGAATGGGAGTAGTAATGCCTGTGCAGTGATTGTGAGGCTAACTACCTATCCTCTAGAGCCCTCAGAATGTGAGTGCTCAGGAAAATTAGTTGTGATGTTTTAGGCAAGGAGGGATGACACCTAAATAGGTAAGCTCACACATGACTGGTTATTGCTTTGATACATCCTGCCAAGGAGAAGCACAGGAACTGAAATAACAATAGCAGAGGGGCCAGGCCTGGTCTGAAGGGTGACAAACAAGGCTTCTCAAGAAAGTGGCGCTGATGCTCAATCTTGAATCCGGATGGGAAGTCTGCAGGGGAGAGTTGAGTGATGCACCTAGTCTCAACCCCAGTATCCTTTCTTCAATCTATTCAGGGTTCATTCATTCAGATGTCAGGTGTCTCGTTGGATCCTGCAGACCCAATAGTCCATGAAATACCCGCCGGCCCTGACATCAGGCAGTTGACAGCCTAGCAAAGAAGATTGGCATTAAGCAGATAGATCTCAAATGTCTAGGAGCAAGCTTTGCAAAGATCCCTAAGGGACAGGCATAGGGAGTCCTGGGAGCACGTACAGCTCTAGGCAGAAGTTATGGCACTAGGCACAGAGGCAGGAGGAAGCACTGTGGCTTCTAAAATTTGAGAGAAAGCAGATGTGTGCAGAAAGCAATGAGGTTGGAGGAATTAGCAAGGGTCCAGACCATCGAGACTTGGAGGGGAATGGGGAGTCTGCCTTTTATCCTAAGAGCTGTGGTGTGTCAACAAATTATTTTATTTTAAGCAGGCAGGGGTGGGGCATGATGTGATCAGATTTGGAAAGATCACGCTGGTGCAGTGTATAAGATTAACTAGCAATATGCAATAAGATGCTTTAGGACGCTAATGTATGCTCTTCCTTTTTCTTTCTTTCCTTTTTTTTTTTTTTTTTTTTTGAGATAGAGCTTTAAGCTGTCACCCTGGGTAGAGTGCCATGGTGTCACAGATCACAGCAACCTCCAACTCCTGGGCTTAGCTTCCAATTCCTGCCTCAGCCTCCTGAGTAGCTGGGACTACAGGTGCCTACCGCAACGCCCAGCTATTTTTTGGTTGTAGTTGTCATTTTTTTGTTTGGCAGGCCCAGGCTGGATTCGAATCCGCCAGCTCTGCTGTATGCAGCTGGCGCCTTAGCTGCTTGAGCCTGCTCTTCCTTTTTCATTTTGCTAAGTCTCCATTGACTGCACCATTGCCTCTTATGATCTATCCAAACTCCTTCATCTCCAAATAAGGCATACATTTTTTCCATAGGCCAATGTCCAGAAGCTTTTCCTACATGCTCTTCTAGAATTTTTATGGTTTCGAGTCTTACATTTAAGTTTTTAATCCATGTTGGGTTAACTTTTGTGTATGGTGAGAGATAGGGCTCCAGTTTCATTCTTCTGCATGTGGCTATCCAATTTTCACAGCACCATTTACTAAATAGGACTGCTTTGTCAAAAATCAGTTGAGGCTATCTGGCTCTATTTCTTGTCATACTTTTATACCGGGACTATGTTATTTTGGTTAGTATAGTCTTACAGTATAATTTGAATTCGGGTAATGTGATGCCTCCAGATTTGTTCTTTTTGCTTAGGATAGCTTTGAGTATTTGGGATGTTTTGGGGTTTCATATGAAGTTTAGGATTGTTTTTTCTAGGTCTATGACAAATGACGTGGGTATTTTTATGGGAATTTTGTTGAATCTCTGAATCATTTTAGGTAGATAAACATTTTAATCATATTGATTCTTCCAATAGTTAGGATATAATTTTTTTAAGTGATGTATGGAGGCAGATACGATGCATCAGTTTAATTTCAGAATGGCAAAAGGGAACTATTAAATATTTGTTATAAAGAAAGAGTATTAGAGACAAGAGAGTTGATGTTTCAGTTATCCGTTGTGGCCTTCTGATTAACCCAGAGTGTAGTTCAGAAAAACAATAATAATATGTTGTCTTTCATGGTCTCTGTGGGTCAGGAATCTGGGGAGAGCTCAGCTGACTGGCCGTTACTTGAAGTCCTTCATGTAGTTGCAATCATCTGTCAGCTGGGGCTGTACTCATCTGAGGATTTGATTTAAGTATGCTGTCCCCATGAGACCACTGCCATGGTCTTAATCCCCAGGCCTAAGATTCATGGAATAGATTAGTTTTAGCATGGCCTAGGCTGGAAGCCTCAGCCTAGCATTGTGATTTGGGGATAATGGCTGAACACGGGAGTAGGAACTCACACAGCTGACATGTGTCCCAAGCTTGGGAGCTCCTATAGCCACTGCTACGGTGGGTGAGCAAGAGCTGTTCAGAACCAGGTTCAACAGTGACCCTGTGTGGCAGAAGCTGGAACAATAATGCCAGGGGACTTTTCCATTGCTTTGCCACTTCTCACGATGGAAAATAGAACCAATGTCTTCACACTGAGTTAGCTCCAGTAGCTCTTGGGCAGGCACAGACCCCTGGAGCCCCAGAACTTTGAGCTCAGGTGACTCTGGCTTTGTCAGAAAACACAAGCAGAAACTCCCAGGCATCTTGTACATAGACTTGTCAAGTCTAATGTCAGCAGAACTAGAAAAGCCATTAGAAGCTCAGGTGTGCATTTATTGACTTAGAAACTGAGATCCAGAGATGAGAAGATCCTCTTGCCTGAGGACACACTGGATTTGTAACCCATGAATTCATGTTGCTACTTCCCAAGCACAGCCTTCTAAGGACAGGCCAGAACAGGATGCTATGTATATATACATATATCAGTGGCTGAGTCAGGACCAGAAGATGAGGTTACTGGGTGGTAATTATCTCAGCCCTGGCATGCCCCAGTGCTGGACACAAGGGGAGTTTGGTATTTGATGAAGGTTCCTGAACCCTGGGTGATGGGTTCAAGCCTTGCATTGGTTTTCCCCTTCTCTGCCACAGCCCATGGCAACTCTGTCACCCTCTGAGTCATCTACAGAGGGTGCCAAAAAATGTATACATATTTTAAGAAAGGAAAAAACTGTACTAAAATTGTAATACTCAATATATGCTGATAACATTTGTTATATATCATATCTTGTACCTCTTGTAATTGCAGAAGTCAAACGCGACCCGAGTATCACAATTTTATTAATTAATTAATTAATTAATGATGATGATTATTATTTTGAGACAGAATCTCATTATATCGCCCTTGGTTAGAGGGCTGTGGCGTCACACAGCTCACAGCAACCTCAAACTCTTGGGCTTAAGTGATTCTCTTGCCTCAGCCTCCCAAGTAGCTGGGGTTCACTCACATTCCACAACACCCAACTATTTTTTTTGTTGCAGTTGTCATTGTGTTTAGTAGGCCTGGGCCAGGTTTGAGCCCACCAGCCTCGGTGCATGTGGCCAGTGCCCTACTCACTGAGCTATGGGTGCCAAGCCAGAATATTACGATTTTAACAGAGATTTTTCCTTTCTTAAAATTGTATATATTCTTTTGGCGTCCTCTGTGCATCCTTATCACAGATGAGCAAGAACAGGTAGGATGAGTCAGAATTGCCATTAGCATTTTTCTTTCTTTTCTTTCTTGTTTTTTTTTTTTGTGGAGACAGAGTCTTACTTTCTCACCCTCGGTAGAGTGCCGTGGCGTCACACAGCTCACAGCAACCTCCAACTCCTGGGCTTAGGCGATTCTCTTGCCTCTGCCTCCCGAGTAGCTGGGACTACAGGTGCCCGCCACAACACCCAGATATTTTTCTGTTTTGCAGTTTGGCCGAGGCCAGGTTTGAACCTGCCACCTTTGGTATATGGGGCCGGCGCCCTACTGGATGAACCACAGGTGCTGCCCCATTTTTCTTTTTTTGGTCGTGTTTTCTTTTTCTTATTATTTTTTTGCCGTTATCATTATTATCCCTGAATCTCAGAGACCATTTCTCTCTCTCTCAGCTTCCTGCTCAGGGTCAGATTCCCTCGGCTGAATTCTTGGTGGATACTTAACCATGGTCCCAGCTGGCCAAACCTCTGAGAAGCAGCTCAGCCAATGCCCGAATCTCAGAAAGTCCTTCCTTCACTGAGGGAAGCTCTGTTTTTTTGGAACTTCCTGTTCATCCCTACTCTGCTTCCTGTTTACTTCCACAGAACACACTTCTTCCTTTTGCTCCTTGATGGTTGTGTAGAAACATTACCTGGAAATCCTAACGTACCACCCTCTCCCCAAACTCTACACATGCCCACAACCTAGGATTCACCATTCTGGCACCCACGTGACCTGTCCCTGGAGCCGACTTAGACCATCCACACCCATCAGGGTAGGGTTCTGCCAAGGAGAAGCTACTGTCGTGGTGGGTATAGCTCAGTTCCGTCCTAACCAGTGTCCTTCTAGTCCTCAGGGGGACAGCGAGATTGATGGGTGCCGGGGCAGAGATCCTGCATGCAGGGCAAGGCAAGGAGATGGAGGTGCACGTGGGATGGTTTCTAGGCCCCTATCAAAATAAACCCCACAGCACCTCCTCCCAGTGCTCAGCTCAAATTCTGCTAAGACTGATGCCTCTGTCTCTAATGACCAAGAATGCAGAGTTACAGTTGTTTGCTTATGAGTGTGTCTCCCTCACTGGCCTGGGTCCCGTCCTCTCTGGGTGCTTATAGCCTAGCTCAGGGCCCAGGGCATAGTAGATGATCACCAAGCACTGGGTGGATGCAGGAGCTAATGTCCCTCCCTGTCCCTTGACTGGGGTACGACGACTGGAGCTCATGCTCAGCAGCGTCCTGGGCCTGCCCTCGGGGACCAGAGCCCAGGCTTCATCACATGCTCAGGCCCCAACCATCCACACCTCACCTACCACATAATCCCTCCCTCTCAAACCAGGGGTGGGGATCCTTTTCATGTTGGAAGGCCACATTAATTTAGCTGTAATCAAATAAGGCCACATTCAAGATATACTTAAAAATGTACATCGTTTTGTAACAATCTAACTGCTATGTACTTAATAACTTCAAAAAATGAAAACTTAATTCTAAAGTTAATTACCCTTTTAATGACTTTGCTGTGTCTTCTTTTTGTTGGAGAGCATTTGAATATTTGGTTGCAACATGGGAGTCTACAGTTTCAGTCGATCCTCCAGATGGGTATCAGTCATTTGTGACTTTAAGGGCATCTTGATTTGGGTTAGGTAGGAAAATGCAGATTTAGAGCAATAAGTGGTTGAAAAGCAAGAAAGTATTTTTCAGGCATGTTGCTGAAGGCATGAGGATTCTACTGCATTTCCCCATCTTTCAATTGCATCTTTCTTAGCATCAAACAATGACTTTAAAATGTCATCTACTGACAGCTCAATCAATTCCATCAGTAGTTCTTTGGGTGCCTCAGTGATATCACCTACGTGAGGCTGAAATGCTAATTTGAGTGTAAGGTAATGATTCTCAAAGTCAGTGAAACTTTCATTGAATTCTCCATTTAATAGGTCTATAATAGGTGTGTATTCTTCAAGTGATTTGATTATATCATCCATTGCTAATCAGGGAAAGCATTTATCCAAAATTTCCTTTTGAAGAAGTTTTGAAAAAAGCTATCTTTTTTGAAGTGGTTTTATTTTTTTGTCACATGGTGTATATAGACTTAGTTTTATCTTGCAAAGAAATATTCAGTTCGTTTTGATTTGGACATGATAGCACAGAAAAATGCTGTGGAGCTATGTAACTATTCACAAACTTGACTTCAAACAGAAACACAGTACCCCATTGTCTAAAGCTCATAACAGGAGAACTTGACTCCCACAAACGCCCACCAACCAGCCTCACGCAGTAGTGGTGCCAGTTGGGTGGGGGAAGTTAAAACTAACCCATGAGTGTAGCAGTCAATTCAGACCTTAGGGCTTACTAATGTGCTAATTGTGTCAGTCAGTCTGGGAGGATTATTTCATTGTAACTCTTTGTATTTTTTGGTATTTTAAATAGGTTCATTAAAAAAAATAAAATAAGCTGGGTGTGGTGGCTCATGCCTGTAATCCCAGCAGTCTGGGAGGACAGGGTGGGTGGATTACTTGAGCTCAGGAGTTCCAGACCAGCCTGAGCAAGAGAGAGACCCTGTCTCTAAAAAAATAGCCAGGCATTGTAATGGGTGCCTATAGTCCCAGCTACTTGGGAGCTGAGGCAAGAGGATCACTTGAGCCCAAGAATTTGAGGTTGCTGTGAGCTATGATGTCTCAACACTCTACCGAGGATTACAACAAAATGAGACTCTGTCTTAAAAAATAAAATAAAATATTTCGATGCCCCAATCGTCTGATTTCTTTTTTGAATGCATTTATCTTCGTTCACTTTTTACAAGGTTTTTGTTTCTAGTCCTTATCTTAAACATTGGTATTGTGATTAAATTTTAAGCCTTTTTATTTCTGTGAAGGTAAGAAGTGGAAACCTAATAAACACATGTATATGTAAAAAATAAAAATAAAATAAAATAATAAAAGATGAACAAAAGTGTATTAATAAAAATAAAAATGTCGAAACCTGGCCCTGGCCAAAAATTGCAATCGCCCCCAAACAAAAAAAAAAACCCAATATCTTCTTGGATAAAACTTGGATTCAGTCAAAAGGTCACACTTGAGAACCTAGAAGGCCACATGTGACCTCAAGGTCTTAGGTTCCCCATCCCTGCTCTCAAGCTGTTATGTTCACAAACCTGCCCTTTCTTCCTTCCTTCTTCAAAATCATAGGGCCAAGAGAAGGGGGCACAAATAGGCAAACTTGTCGCCAACCCAGGTGAGCCTTCCTCTCTCTGGGCCTTACCTGTGACATGACCAAGAAGGACTCTTTTGGTTTGGAGACTGTGTCTCTGATCCTCAGGGATCCCTCTGATCCCCCTTAGCCCTTCCCCAGGGTGTGCTTAGGTGAAGGTGGGTACCGGGTGGGGGTGGGGAAGGAAAAGGAAACATCCGATCTGGGACCCCTGACTGACAGTGTTCTCAGGCTGAGGACAGAATAGATGACATATTGTCACCTTCACCTCTGAGACTGAGGAGCATAGGGTGAGCTCCCAGCCCCAGGCTTAAGGCCCAAGACCCGGCCCGAGGCTGCGCTCCCCGGGTACAGGGACAGAGGAAGTGGGAAGAGGCTCTCTCTTCCTCTCCCTGTTTGGAAGGCCCTCCAGCTTTCCTGCCCTTCTCCTTTTCCTCCTGTCATGCCTGGGAGCCCGAGTACACAGGTACACACTTGAGTTCAAATATAAGCTTTGGGTCAGGCTTAGTGGCTCACACCTGTAGCCCAACACTCTGGAAGCCTGAGGCGGGTGGATTGCCTGAGTTCTGGAGTTCAAGGCCAGCCTGAGCAAAAGGGAGACCTCAGCTCTACTAAACATAGAAAAAATAGCTGCACATAGTGGCAGGTGCCTGCACTCCCAGCTACTCAGGTGACTGAGGCAAGAGGGTCACATGAACTCAAGAGTTTGAGGTTGCTGTGAGCTATGATGCCACAGCTCTCTACCGCAGGGTGACAGAGTGGGTCCCTATCTCAAAACAAACAAACAAATAAACAAACCCCACCAAATACAAACTTTGCCATCTGTTGTCAAGTGAGGAAAACTCTCTGAAGCTCAGTGTCCTGGTGAAAATGTGGATGATGACGGCACCTGCCTCCTCATACTGGGAGGGGTAAGAGAAATAATTCACAGAGAGTCCTGGGACCAGTGCCGGCTTGCACCAGCTTAGTGTTACTGATCTTGGTCTCGCCAGCAGTATTCACACCAGACTTCCAGATGTCCGCTCCAGTGTTCTGCTGACGATTGCTACCCTGAATCATCCACTCCCTGGCTGTGTGGCCTTGGATAAGTTATTGGGTCTCTCTGAGGTTCAGAGTTCCTTCTCTGAGAAGTGGCAAAAACAATATTCTCTTCGGGGCAGTGCCTGTGGCTCAAAGGAGTAGGGTGCCGGCCCCATATACTGGAGGTGGCAGGTTCAAACCCAGCCCTGGCCAAAAATTGCCAAAAACCTCCCCCACAAACAAAAAAACCCAATATCTTCTTCATAGGGTTTCAAGGAGGATTAAGTGATGCAGTGATGATAAACAGGGCAAGGATAAAATGCATCACCTAAAGCAGGAAATTCTGCATTAAAGGAGAAGCCCCTGATAAACACGCTAGGATGGTGTCTTCACCCCGGACAGACGTCTCCCTGATAAACATGCTAGGATGGCGTCTTCAGCCCGGACAGACGTCTCCCTCTTCATAAGGCACTGGGCACAGTGCTGGGTCCGGATCTCCTTTCCCCAGATCTCCCCCATCACTTCATCCCCCTTCCCAATTCCCACACGCATTGGTTTTCTTTTTATTCTCCCCCTATTTAAGCCCCTGGCTTAAGGCCCCAGCAGCCTCAGAGTATTTTTCAGCTCCTCCAGTTTAACTCATCCTGTCACTATGGAGAAACTGAGGTTCAGAGACTTTTCCCATTTCATGAGTTCCAGCTTGCTATCTCTCTTGCTCAAGAACCATCACTCTGACAGCACAAGTGTAAGAACAGAACAAAATAAACCCAGCGCATCCGCAACCATCTTGCTGGCATTCAAGGTCCACTAACCTCCTCCTGTCCTCCCCAGCTCATGTGCTCACCGGCAAGTGACGCCAGACATCAGCTTGGGGGGGAGGGTCTACATTTAAGAAGATCACCTCCTGCCGACTCAGCTATCCACCTCCAGCCCCACCCCCAGGCCTTGGCCACCAAGCTCTTCCTCCTTTGTCTTTGGGTGATACCAGAGGGCTGAGTGATACTACCCTCCCCAAGTTTCTGTCTAGGCCTGGGCATGGCACCTGGTGGGGCTGAGCCCAGGAAGCTCTACTGAAGCCAGCAATATCTCCCAGACTCTGAACTCAACATAATTGGTTTTTAATGGCCCCATTATGATCATATTCGTAGTAAGCATCATAGGCATCTGACTGTCATAGAGAAATGACTAATTGGGGAGTTGCCTAGAGTCTTCCTGGGTCCACAGACCAATCTCCCTTTCCTTCCTGGTCTTGTTGGAAGCTGCTGGCTTCTATCTCACCAGTAGGCAGTGGCCCATCAACTCCAACCCCATGTCCCATCCAAGGCCAGTTTCAGAGTATTGCACTCAATTCTTAGAGTTCCCAAGCTGAAACGTTACTATAATTCAATAATGGCAAAAGGGCTCATCTCATTTGCTAACACTGATCGATGGGTAGGGACTACTCGAAGAACGCTGTCTAAAATCCAGGGCCACACCCAGGCTCTGTAGGAAAGAATTCTGGGGTCGTCTAGGGATATCTACCATGGACAGAGTGAGGGAGGACCTGGGAGGAACTCCAGGTGAGGGATGAATGCTTCATGCATTTATGCACAGAGTGCATGGTGGTCTTGGCCTACTGATCTGAGGAACAGATCCTCCCCAGAAGCCAGGACGATCCAGAAGACCTGGGGAATTTAATTCAATCCAACAAATTGTTTACCTGCCAGGCTTGTGGGATTTAATGCTGACATTTTACAAGTGGAGAAATTGAGGTTCAGAGGGAGTAATGGCCATCTAGCAAGCTAGCTGCAGACTGACAGTGGAACCCTCATTGCCATCAATTAAACTCGATACTGTCCAGTTTAGAACTAATAGTTTATTGAATGTGTAGACAGGGGAGATCTTCAGAACCAATAGCTTATTGAATGTTTAGGGAAGAGGGATCTTTGGTGTGAGCTCTGAAAAGCAGATCTTGGAGGAATAAAGCCAGTCCTTGCTACACCAGGGCCAACAGGAGAAGCAACCCCAGCTCTGGAAACAGACAATCTGGGTTGTGAGCTGGGGTGGGCAAGGTCTGGGCCTTGGGGCAGCAGACCCATCCCAGGATGCCCAAGAATGCTTCTAACTGCCAGGAGGAAAAGTGAAGAGGAAGGTAGAATGTGACAAGGAAATTATAACACCTGCCTTTGAACATCAAAAAATAAACAAGAGTTGATTCATTTAATTGTCACATAATGCTGAGCAATGAAAACCAGCAGGCCCAGAATTAGAAACATCCCAAGACCTGAGTTGAGCACAGGACCCCTGTTTGGCTGACTTGTTCATTACTGGACCCAGCATCTGACAGAAAGTTCCTGGCATGGGGTGGTGGGTTTTTGCCACTCACTGTATCGGGGCCACAGGGGACACTTTTTCTGAGTCCACTGTTTACAAGGCCCCACATGAGATGTTGTGTGGTGAAGGAACAGCATGCAGATCAGCCTGGAGAGGAGGGTCTACATTCAGAAGATCACCTCCTGCCCACTCAGCGGTCCACCTGCAGTCCCACCCCCAGGCCTAGGTCCCAGCTCTTCTTCCTCTGCTCTTGGGTGACACCAGAGGGCTGAGTGATACTACCCTCCCCAAGTTGGATTATCAACTCCTCACTGCAGGCTTGTGATATAATTTATGTTATAATCTCCATTATACAGATGAGAAAAGCAGTTCTTTTTACCTTAGACAGAGCTTCTCTTACCCTCAAGTGCTTGAGGCAGGAGTTAGGACAGGGTGTAGCCTGCAGAGCCCTTCTCTCCCTCCCACCCATATCGCGACCCCCACTTACTCCCAGAAATGTCTTCAGATATGCAGAATGCCCAGGATTAAGAAGACCTTAGTTCACCTGCTCTTGCCTTTCCTTTTCCAGCCCTTCAAGGCACGCAGAGAAGGCCTGGCCCCAGCCCAGGAGGGAGCGCTCCAGCCAACCTCAGCCACCAGGTGCTGGGTGGTCAGGGGGCAGAGGCAGCTTGGGCTTCATGAGCACTCAGGAATAGCTCATGGAACATCAAGCTTTAAAATCCTAACCATCCAGGATCCTCTCATGGTCCCTTGTACCCCAAGCAAGGCCCTCACATCACCAAGGTCCTGCCTACTTACCTGCCATGTGATGGCTGGATGGACTCCTTGGTTCCTCGGCTCAGTGGTGTGTGGACGGTCTGGATGGTGTGGCGTGTCAGAGCAGCCAGCCCCACCAATATTAACAAGGAAAATCTCAGGGCACTCCTATGCAGGAAAGTCAGAATTCAAAAGAGGAGGCGTGGCCCTCCACCCCAGGGTGACAGCAGGAGCCCCATAATCACCTGGCAATTACCCTGGTGTGCGCTGAGAAGGTGTCCACTGTGGGTGTGGCTCCAGTCAAGAGGCCTTTGAAACACAGCTGAGAGCTGAACTGTAGAGTATGGAGGCACAGGAAGGTCATGGGCTGGCAAGAAACACAACGGGGAAGAAGGGGGAGAGGGGGAGGGAACTAGGGTTTATGGTCTGCCGTTGTTACCCCTCAAAACAACCCTCAGATGAGCAAATGGAGGCTCGGAATGAGGGCCCCAAAGGCACCTGATTATAAGTTGTAGAGGCTGCACTGGAGCCCAGGTCTCACGGCTACTGGTGTAGGGCTGCCTTTTCCTCTCCTGAGTGAGACCAGAAGATCTCTGGGGCTACGGTCCCTTTCTCTTCTGTAGGTGTCTATAGAGGCAAAGGTTCACAATCCTCTTCCCAGGAACCCCCTCCCCCCATATTCCCCCCACACCTGCACACACCCGCAAACAGGCTCAGCCTTGATAGAGGGGCCCTGAGCTTCAGAGGAATAAACTTCAGACCCAGACAGGCCTGGGTGTGAAAACAGATCTTCCCCCACCCCACCCACTGTGAGCCCCATGGGGTCTGTGATTCTCCCCGAGAGTGAGGAAAGTGACGACAGTGTCTCCCCTTCATGGGGCTACTCAGGGATGGTTAAGGCGATGACTCACAGAGCCGGGATGTACAGGAAGCCTGCCTCCCATGTCCCTCCCCTAGTGGACATTGTGCACTCTGCCGTCTCTCACGATTTGAGAGCTGGACCATTCCTCAGAGCATGTCCACCCCCTTCAATGTATGAGAATGTTCTAACGTGGGACTTCTGAGCTTTGAGGTGGGAAGATGGTGGTGTTGTGCTGTTCCGCAGCTGCCTGGGGCACCTGTACCCTGAAAATTGGGAGAAGATCCTCGCCTGGCTTCTTGCGGGGTCTTCTGCCCTTTCCATGTCATGTCTTCCTCCCTATCACAACCCAACTGCCCGGGATGAGATTGCCCCAGACTCCTGGGAGGAGGTAAATAAGCAGAGGAGGGGAGCTGGCTTCCTGATTCAGAGGCAAGACTAACCTGCCCTGGTTTTCTGAGCTGGCACCAGCCAGCAACTGAGAGACCCGGCAGCCATGGGCATCCCATGACCTTGGGCAAGGCCTCTCCCCTCCTGGACCTCAGCATCTCCACCTGTAAACTAAAGGTACTGTATTAAATTATTCTTCAGAATGATTCTAGCTCAAAGTCTAAGATTCTAAGCTCAAAGTCCTCTAAAGTCTTATGTGTAATAAAATCAAGGGAGTTTTATTTTCATGGGAACAGGAAAGAAATTCTCTTTGGGTTGGAGAAAGGCTTTGAAGGGTGGCCTGGGGCTATCAGAGGCTGGATGTGGCAGGGCCGGAGAGGGAGGGCAAGTGGGAGGAGGTAGAATCTGTGAGACAGGGCAGGGAGAGGCCCACAGATGGCTGTGTGCCGAGCCACGTGCCCGCTCCCTGGGAGAACTCAAACATCCAGGAAAACGTGAAAACCCCACAGTGCTTGATGTGGTTGGATTTCTTACAGAAAGTGGCAGAGAGGTTGAGTTCTGCGTGCAGGTTTGATGTAGAGCAAACATCCTTAATGGTCAATTTGCAGGCCCACGTTGCCTTATAGCACTGACATCTGGCACTAGCCCCGGGAAGCTCGTTCCCTAATATCCTGCAGACTGCTGCCTCGCAGACCCTGCGCCCTACCGAAGCTGCTTTTCTGCCTCTGCAAGGTCAGGCTCCTCCCTGCTAATGACAGTCTGATTCAGGGCCCTTTTATCTCTTGTCCTGGGTTCGCCTGGTCAGGGGCTCCCAGAGGCGGGCATTCCAAACACTGCTCGCCCAACCCCAAACAAGGATTCCTCCTCTGATTCAGGGGGAGACCAGTGCAGCCTGGCTGTGGAGCCCTGGACTCTGTCATTTCTAGGGCACACTAGCTGTGTGACCCTCGGCAGGTTATTTACTTTCTCTGGGGCTTGGTGCCTTCATCTGTGAAATCAGGGTGTGAGCTGATTGTTACTGGTTCCAACATTCTCCGATTCTAAGAGAATCAGAGGTGGCAGACAGGCACCAAAACTGGGGGCAACTCAAGATACTCCAATACCAGGCACGGAGGGACTACTTCACAAATGAAAATCTGTGCTATGGGATAATCAGATGCTTTAAAAGCAGTTTAATAGTACTTCTGACTATAAAGGTAATCATACATGCTCATGTACAAAATTCAAGAGATGCAGAGAAAGAAGAAAGTGTCCACGCACGTCACTGCGAACAAACCCAAATAAATCTATATAAATCGAGTTGTACGTTTTGTAATCTGCCCTTTTTGCTTAACCACGTTGTGCTCCCTTTTCAGATCACAGAAGATAGCTATGCATTGTCATTCTTAGTGTCATCTTGTGTGAATTTACATAATTTTGCTAACCCTTCTCAATTGAGAGGATTCTAGGTCATTTCTAGTTTTTTGCTCTTAGAAAAAATTATAATATCTTTTGCATGTATTTTTGTGTACTTCTCTGATGGGACAATTTCTGGGAAGTCAAATGATCAAGTGAACTATTCCTCAAGGCAGCAATTTCCTACATCCAAATTTGTCTTATAGATGTTTTCTGTAACATTAGTTGTAATAGAAAGAGTGAAAACCCATCAGTGAGTTAAATTACGAGTGAGTTAAATTATCTGTGCAATGAAATCCTACCCAGCCATTCCCAAAGAGGAGACAGATTAACAATGTTTATAGGAAGCCATCTCCTAGATATATCTCTAAGTTAAAAACAAAAAGTAAGGTGTAACAGCAACAACAACAAAGATGATAGAGGTCAGAAGAGAAGGAGAAACTTGATTTTTGGACTCTTAGAAATATGTGACTGTGGGCATATACTACCTTCTCAGAAACAACATCTAAAAATAATAAAATTATGGTATATTTTTCCACACTTCTTCTAGACACCTGCATATTCTTGGAGCACCATTTTTATTCTGTGGCACCCCTGGTCTGGAGGCTTCTCACGGTCCTGTGGCTTCTCACGGTCCTGTGGCTTCTCACTGCCAATGGGGCCAAGCTCAAACTCTTTGTCATGGCCACTGTGCCCTTTGCAATATGATGCTAATTTTCCCTGAGTCTTTTGTTTCTCTACATGAATTCATGAATTTGCAGCCTCATACAGGCTCAGCAGCAT
Source organism: Perodicticus potto (assembly GCA_963574655.1). Classification (NCBI taxonomy): domain Eukaryota; kingdom Metazoa; phylum Chordata; class Mammalia; order Primates; family Lorisidae; genus Perodicticus; species Perodicticus potto. The sequence continues at coordinate 30,596 of CAUYRH010094915.1, forward strand.
CCCCCAGACCTCCCCCAACCCCACCATGGCACAGACAGCTACTTCAGAAACCACGTTCTCTCATCCTGTGGAGACCACAGCCAACAGTCCCATTCAAGAATCTAGAGTTTAGATGGACACACAGTTGATGCTCAATGTATGCAGAATGTTTAGAGGGGTTACCTACGTTGCAGGTTTGCTTAACATCTTGGCTCTGGGGTCAAACTGCCTGAATCAAATTCTAGCTCCATTACTTAGTTTCCTACTGGCCTCGGTTTCCTCGTGTGCTAAATGGAGACAAAAGTAGTGCTTACCTCATAGGGTTGTAAAAATTAAATATGAGTATACGTAAAGCACTTGCATCACTGCCTGGCATATAGTTAATAAGTATTATGTTGCTATTGTTAAATAATAATATGTTGTTATATGAAAACAATAATGTGCTATTATTATTATTTTACTTTCTTTTGCAGAGTGCTGTGGCATCATAGCTCACAGCAACCTCAAACTCTTGGCCTCAAGTGATCCTCTTGCCTCTGCCTCCCCAATAGTTGGGACTATAATCCTATACCTCTATGCTGCCTGGCTAGGTTTTCTATTTTAGTAGAGACAGGTCTCACTCTTGCTCAGGCTGGTCTTGAACTCCTGAGCTCAGGCAATCCACCTGTCTCGCCTCCCAAAGTGCTAGGATTACAGGTGTGAGCCACTGCATCTGGCCTACGTCTTTTTCAAATTGCAGCATCGTTTTGATCATCTTCTACATGATTCTTCACTATCTTTAAAGTAGAGGTGGGAGAAAACAACAAATAAAGGTTTTTGCGAGTTCCTGCCCTACAAACTGAGTCCCAGTTGCACTCCCCTCCGACCCCGCCTCCAGAAGCCTAGCGTGTCCCTGCTGCCTCCAGGGTGTTGCTTTCTGGGAGCTCCTGGCCATGTCCGTCCATCTGTCTGCTCATCTGACTGTCTGTGCACCTCATGCTGCAGGGCTTGTTACCTTCCGACTTCAGCCTCCTTGATGAGGATGTGCTGAGGGCTTCAGCCGCCTCTGTCCTCCCACCTGCTCCCCAGTACCAAGCACTAGAAGTGAGGGAGAGAAGGCCATGCTAAAGCATCCTGTCCTTTTTGGGGGGGAGGTTCAGAGAAACAGGGGCCTCTCTGCGGCCAGTGGGGGCTGGAGGAGAGACCTTCTCCAGGGAGTCCAGCAGCAAAGGCCCTGGCAGGGCCCCTCCCTTTCACCAGTGATGGGTTATTCACATGTTGTAAGACAGCAAAGGGTGGGCACCAAGCCAATTTTTAAAAATAATTAAAAATTTTTTTAAAATCCAAGGAATCATTTTGGGAAAAATAAGCATTGTATTGACGTAACCATTTCTCCACCTGTAAAATGTCAGCATTAAATCCCCTAAGCCTGGCATGTAAACTGACTATTTCTAATTTACTCACATTTAAATTATATGGATTGGAAGAGAATGGAGACTTTTTTCAGGACCCAGGGCATCTAGCTAGCCCTGCCTCAGGGCGCATCAGAGGAAGGGCGGCAAATTCCAGTGCATGTCCTCAGGCTGCACTCAAGAAACCAGACTCTTGAACCAGAATCTGCATTTTAACAGTTCCTCATGTGACTTAGCTCACATTAAAGTTCCAGAAGCTCTACACAGGGCAGTGGTCCTCAAAGGGAGAGGCAGGGCCCCAAGACTCTTTTAGGAATTTTTTTTTTTTTTTTTTTTTTTAGAGACAGAGTTTCACTTTATCACCCTCAGTAGAGTGCTGTGGTGTCACAGCTCATAGCAACCCCCAGCTCTTGGGCTGAGGCGATTCTCTTGCCTCAGCCTCCTGAGTAGCTGGGACTACAGGTGCCAACCACAATACTTGACTATTTTCTGTTGCAGTTTGGCCAGGGCTGGGTTTGAACCCACCACCCTTGGTATAAGGGGGCCAGTGCCCTACTCACTGAGCCACAGGCGCTGCCCGGGAATTTTTGTAATCTTAAGTCCTTTTGCTTATTTATTTTTGCCTTATTTCACTCTTAATCTCTCTTGAGTGTACGTGGAACTTTCTAAGGCTGTATGATGCATCATATTACAAAAAGTAAATGCTCTCTCTCTATATATAAATATCTGCCTCTCTTACTAATACTTTGTGTTTTGGAAAATTCAGTTATTTTTCATAAATATATGTCATTTGAGTTATGATGCAATTGGGTCTATTAGTCTCTAAATGAATTAGTTAATAAATATTTTATAATTTTTTTCAATGTTAACTTCCAAATCAGTAAATAGCCAAAGATAAAACCCACATAACCAAGTGCTCTTTGGGGATTTCAATAATTTTTAGAGGTGTAAAGGAGAAGCGCTGGTCTAGAGTGTGTTTCCTTTCTAGGATCCCAGATCTTTCTCTTAAGAGAAAACCATAGACTGACCCAAATCACAGGGGAGGGGGCCTGAGGCTGTGGCTGGACAAACCCAGGGCAGCTGTAATGTGCAGATGGCACCCCAGACCCCTTTGGTTTTGGGAACCTCCATTTCCAGAGCCTCCTGGCCCCAGCCATCATAGGCCTATGCTGCCCATGGGCAAATTCCAAGATCTGAGCACCTAACAGCACAGCACCAAGGAGCCCCGTGCGTGCAGGCCAGGAGTCACCCACATTGTTTTGGAGCTCATCCTCACAAGACAGTGAGTCAGAAGGTCCTACCCCAGCTAGCCTGCATTGGTCGCGTGGCTGTCCCTTCCCCTCTCTGGGCCTCTGTTAACCTGGCTATAAAATGGAAGATGACACTGCTCCCTCCCACTTCTGGGCCAAGTCATCAGGCAGCAAATGAAAGACCATGAAGCTCTAACTCATCTCCACATCACCTCATCCTCAGGGCAATGACTGTGGTCGGTGACATAGGCAGATGGTGTTCAAACTCCAGGAGGGCAGTGCGCACCCGGCCAGATGGCAAGACACTCTGGGACCATCCGCCGCTCCTGAGTGCTGTGTGTGGGCTAGAAGCTGTGGGCAAGCCTGGAGGTGAGAGGTGGGCACTTGCCACCAGTGTCCAGGTGTTTCCCTGTTTGTCCATCTTCCCACGCATCCCGCTTTATCAGAAGAGCTTTGGGTGTTCAGGAATCACCTCCTTTCTGACCCCCTCTCCATTTCTTCATATACTCATCATTCACACCTTTCCAAATTCACTCAAAAAATACTTCTTTGTGTCTACTAAAAAGCAAACAGTGGAGCCTCCTGAGATGTCAGGGGTTGTGATACTTTTTCTTTCAATGTCTAGATGATTGTACATCATCCAAACGTTGGCTCACTCATTCTCTGATGGGGACAGTGTTTTGAAATGTTTCAGCTGTATTTCTGTTAAATTACATTGCCCTGGCACTCTACCCACTGAAGCCAGAAGTTCCAGTGTTTCAGGGAAAGAGCAGAGGGAGCCAACAACAGTGGCCCAGGGGCAGCACTGACTGTCCAATTAGGGTTTTCGGTTTCTGTTTTATTTCGATTAATGCCTCATAAGACAACGTTTCTTTAAAGCCAGGCTTGGCCAAGAAAGGGTTTAACAAACTCTTTAAACTTCTATTAACTATCCGGAGCCAGGCCAAATGGCCTTGACTGTCAAAGCTATTACTGCAAGCCTCCTCTGGAGATGTCTGGACATGCCATTTAAGGGAAACCCTATCCACCAGGTAGAGCCCACTTCTGACTGTGGGAAGAAAAAGGGAGGCCAAGGCTGGAGAAGCGGCGGGCTCTCTATCTCTATTTCACTTTTCTGTACCAAATTTCCAGAGGTAGGGAGGTGGTAGTAGCTATACAGTTGCAAGGAAAAGTCAAAATTAAAAGGCTTTTGTTGACTAACCTATGGTAGGAAAAAAGGCAGAACGGTGGTTGTTCCGGGGGTTGTGCAGGAACAGAGATTGACTGGGAAAGGGCATGAGGGAAGTTTTTGGAGTGATCATTTGTTTTATATCTTGAGTGGGATATTGGTCCCATGGGCATTTGTTAAAATTCAGCAAATGCACACTTAAGATTATACTTCAGGGTGGAGCCTGTGGCTCAGCGAGTAGGGCGCCAGTCCCATATACTGAGGGTCGCAGGTTTGAACCCGGCCCCAGCCAAACTGCAACAACAAAAAAAATAGTCCGGCATTGTGGGGTGCCTATAGTTCCAGCTACTCGGAAGGCTGAGGCAAGAGAATCGCCTAAGCCCAAGAGCTGGAGGTTGCTGTGAGCTGTGACGCATGGCACTCTACTGAAGGCGACAAAGTGAGATTTGGTCTCTAAAATAAAATAAAATAAAATAAAATAAAATAAAATATTTGTATACTTCACTGTATGTGAATTTAACATTTAAGAAAAAGAGCTGTAAATAAATGCTAAACTCTAACCCAGCGAGGTGGCCTACAACTGTAATCCTACCACTCTGAGAGGCTGAGGCAGGTGGATTGCTTGAGCTCAGGAGTTCAAGATCAGAGCAAGACCCCTGTCTCTAAAAATAGCTGGGCATTGTGGCAGATGCTTGGAGTCCCAGCTACTGGGGAGGATGAGGCAAGAGGATTGCTTGAGCCCAGGAATCTGAAGTTGCTGTGAGCTGTGACACCACAGCACTCTACCGAGGGCAAGAAAGTCAGACTCTGACTCAAAAAAATAAAATAATAAAGAAAACCCCTAACCCAAAAATACCAAACACAAAACTCTGGTTCATCATAGGCAGGTGGAAATTTTTAGGAGGCAGTCTGCAATTTACACAATTAGCTGGTTGGGTGGATGGATAGATGGATGGATGGATGAATGGGCAGATGAGGGATAAAGTATGCAATTTACTTTGAAATGCACAAAAATGTAGAAGGTTAGATGGATCTACGGTTGATAAAACAAGTATAATAAGATACTTGTTAATGGTAGACTCTTAGGTGGTGGGAATGTGGTATCCTCTATTAAATTCTTTTAAATTGGCTTTGTGTTTAACATTTTTCATAATAAAATGAAATATAGGTTTTACTTCACATGATATTGTTTTGTCTAGTTGCCCACCCCCTCCTGAATGTCTTTGCTGCACTTTGAAAATTTCTAGTCTCAATATTCCACTAGCTAAAGGGGACACAGAAAACTGAAAGCCCAGCCTCTCTGGCCGGTAGGCATCAGGCCTATATTACCTACACTCATCATATCAGATCCAGGCAAGTCAGGGTCTGACTCAGAAGTGTGCCATTGGGTGGTACGGTCTCCACGCATGACCTGGGTGTGCTGGCACAGGTGGCTGCAGAGACCAGCTCGTGTGGGGATTTAGTTTCCTGGTAGTTGTGGGATGAGTTCCTGGAGGGGCACGGGTGGAGCAGGGACAGGAGCACTGGTGGCAGCTACTCTTTCTTCTTCAGGCCAGTTCAGAGGTTCTGGATATTGTTCCTGGAAGCTGATGAAGCCGCCCATACCAATATAACATAAGGCCAGATACTGTGATAAAATTCTAATTTTTACAGAAGTATAGACATAGCTAAAATTATCCAGCCGTTGTTCCCTAATGTGCCAACTGCTGTAACTGCTCACTGCTTTCATATTATGTATCCCTGACAGAGGCAAGATTTGTGACTTCTCTAATCACTTTTATAGATAATGTCACTGTTGTAAAACCTAAGATGGGTCTTTGAGATCTCTTCCGGACTCTGCATGCGAGGGGACCAACGGATGTCAGCTGGACCAGGCCGTGCATGAGAACTGATCCAACAAGTCCTGCGAGTCTCTACCAAGAACTACTCAGCAGGAAGCTGCTTTCCATCTCCCAACACTATGAGTTTCTGCAGCCAATGCGCAGATCCAGTCCCATAGCCCTTGGTTTGCCAAACCACCTTCAAAAATCTTAGCCCCCAAATCCTCGAGGAGGTGCATTTGAGAAATTTCTCCTATCTCCTCGCTTCACACCCTGCAACACTGAACTCTCTACTGCAGCTCCTGCTCTCAGTGTCCTGGCCTTCATCTGGACAGGGGGCAGGGGTCCCAGCAAGGTGGTGACACTGCCTGCTCCTGATGATTCTGCGAGACTGCCTTTATCTTTTCCATAAATTCATTTGTCTGCTGAAAATAGTGGTTGCAAAGAGAGAAGCCCAAGAGGTAGGCCTGAAACAGTCTTCCTCCCGTAGCAGATGGGGATCCAGAAGTTCCCATGTGCCTAAGGGAGGGGAAGGGAGATGCCTGTTGAGCAGCAGTGGCCTGGGGTTGGGACAGAGGCCATGGAAAGTAAGAGCTTCTCAACTGGAGGCACAGGGCAGGGACCACAGATGCCGGTGCTGGGAGCCAGTGCCATGCCCAGAAGGCCAGATGGGATCAGACATCCATCAACTGAATGGTCAAGGACCAGACCTGTGAGTAGTCTACGAGCAGAGAACATGGTGCCCAAACTCCCTCATATAATCCCCCAGATGCAATCCTGGAGGGAGGCAGGAGAAGGAGAAGGAGACTGAGCATTCCTGCAGGAAGCTGCTTAGACTGGAAGAGTCTAATGTGTGGCTGATCCAAGTTTTAAATGTACCAGGACCAGTAGAACCAGGGATCATAAAGATTAGATCAGTGATTTAAAAAAATTAAAAGCCTTACTTTCTTTCTTTTTTTTTTTTTTTGAGATACTCTGTTGCCCTGGGTAGAGTGCTATAGTTTCATTGTAGCTCACGGCAACCTCAAACTCTTTGCCTCAAGTGATCCTCTTGCCTCAGCCTTCTGAATAGTTGGGATTAGAGGTGCCCACCATAATGCCCAGCTAGTTTTTCTGTTTTTAATAGAGATGGGGGTTTTGCTCTTGCTCCTGAGCTCAGGAGATACACCCACCTTGGCCTCCCAGAGTGCTAGGATTACAAGTGTGAGCCACCATGCCCAGCCAAAATCCTTATTTTCTTACCCTTTTGAGAAATTATAATGGCACCATGTACAGCATACTTCCTGCGGGTGGGTGGTGCTCTGATCTACTTCTTACATATTATTTGGCACCGGTGTTTTTTCCACTTTATAGAAGAGAAAACTGACGCTTGTTAAGGATACTTATATTTCTCAGGTCCAGAAAATTGATAGAGAATTGAGTCAAAATTTGGACCAAGGCAACCTGAGTTTGGTATCAATATTCTTCACCACTCCATTACACAGTGAATGAACTTCTGAGCCCCACACACTTTTTTTTTTTTTTTTTTCAGTTTTTGGCCGGGGCCAGGTTTGAACTCACCACCTCTGGTATATGGGGCTGGTGCCCTACTCCTTTGAGCTACAGGCACTGCCCAAAAGTTCCTTCATTTAAGTAATAGCTGGTGCTACCATGGGCAAAAATAGACACTGCAGAAGCCCAAGGAAGTTGCTAAGCTCTGGCTTTGCTGTGCCCGTTCTCACTTTGTTAAAGATTCTGCACTTCTTCCTGCCAACCATTAAACCCATGTTAGTGCCTATGTGGCAAGACATTGGGGCCGGGGGAGGACTTAGACCCTCTTCTGCTACCTGCGTTACCTGGTTCAGCACCTCTCCATTCGATCATTTATTTGCTCATTCTTTTATAAAATGTTAATCAACACCTGCCTCTAGCAAGATGATAATGGGGGCCGGGGGCTAAAAATGAATGTGACACAGTTCCTAGCCTTAAGGGAACTCCATGTCTATAAGAAAGAAAAACAAATATACATAAATGACAACACATGGCAGAAAGAGACGATTCCTAAGAAATGTATAAATAGAGAGATGGGTTAGTTTAGAGCTGGGAGAGGACATTTCCAGCAAAAGTTTCCTGGGAAACAGAATAAAAGTAATTTAATTCTGTTGGGAGAATAATTTTCTTCTTGTGAATCATAAGTGCTTTTTTATTAAATCTCAATGGAATCAGTTGGGAAAAAATTACTCTTATAATCTAATTCCTAATCTTTCCTTCCTCTAAAGAATTCTTCAAACTTTCAAGGGAGATGAAAAAGGAAGAAAAAGATGAAACAGGAGCATAAGTAGTCTCTGCATCTAGGGCAGCGTAACCTGGCTTATTCTCAGGCCAATCAGCCCAGAAAGCTAGAAGTGAATGATGCCCCCAAACAGAAAAGATGCCGAACCACAAACAATAGCTTTGCATAATGGAGGAGGAAGGGGGCTTCCACATGGAGACCTTGGACTGAACACTGGAATCCTTACCAGAATGGCAGGAAAGAGTTTCTATGTAATAAGCATAGCTGTACAAGGATGGGAGAATCACAGAGAAATTAACAGCAGCAGATTTGAAAGCTGAAAAGCAGAGGGAAGGTTGATCTGGAAAAAATAAAATAAAAACACATTTTTAACCTTGCAATAGAAAAATCCAGGCGGTGGTGAAAACCAGTCCAATATTCACTTGCATCACCTTCAAGCCTTTAAAATTTGATACCTCCATAAATGGAGGTTGGAGTATAGGGGATTATGTAATAAAATAAGAATTTGTTGAGTGTCTGTTTATGAAGTAGTAAACCCCACGCTCCCTCCCGACCTTGTGAGCTGAATCATTTCCTCTCTGACCCAACAAAAGTCTGCAGCTTTATTCTTTGGTGAGGGTAAAAGAGAAGGTCTCTGGGCTAAAACACAGCAAGCTCAGTGGAAGGCTGAGGTACTGCACTAAAAACAGGGTTTTGAGAGGACATTTTCCTCCTGGGAGCTGAAATGCTGGTCTATCCACCTCCACCTTCTGCCCACATGTGCCCCTGTAATCCTGGCAGCCATGAGGAAACACCTCACAGTAGTCTGTCAGCTCCTGAGGAAAGACCTAAAGATATTGCTACTAGAGTTCCCTCAGCTATACAGCCCTATTCAGTCACACTATAAGGACTCCCATAGTCAGCAAGCACAGGCTCAGAACTTCCAATCAGCTTGTCAATCCCTACTTTTTTTTTTAGAGACAGAGTCTCACTTTGTCACCCTTGGTAGAGTGCTGTGGCATCACAGCTCACAGCAACCTCCAGCTCTTGGGCTTAGGTGATTTTCTTGCCTCAGCCTCCCGAGTAGCTGGGACTACAGGCACCTGCCAGAATGCCTGACTATTTTTTTGTTACAGTTTGGCTGGGGCTGAGTTCGAACCCATGACCCTCTGTATATGGGGCAGGCACCCTACTCACTGAGTCACAGGCCCCACCCTCAATCCCTACTCTTAATATGAATGAGCAAAAATTGATAACTAAAGAAAACTTCTGAAATGAAAGAGAAAGAAAAAAATAAACACACAAAAAAGAGAAGCTTAGAAGAAATAGCCTATTTGAGGAGAAGAAAAATCATGAAAAGAAACTATACTTGATATTTTTAGGGCAGTTAGAAGATAGAGCAACCATGAAACAAGAACCGAGTATGATCAAAAAGAAACATCCAAACCAGGAAAAAGCTCTAGGAAATTGCAAACATGATAACAGAAATTAAAAATCTCAATATGCAGACAGGAGTATAAAGTTGAAGCTATTACTCAGTAAATAGTTTAAAAAGAAAAATAAGGATGTATGAAAGAGAAGCATACAACAATCAAAAGTCCAGGCCACAAGGCCCACTGGAACAGTAGGAGATACCTTTTTGAAAAAAGCTAAAGGTAGAATGAGAGTGAGAGAGTTGGTGGAAGGGGAGAAAACTATAAGATAGGGTAAAATATTGTAAGAAAAATTTTCAGAACCAGTGGAAGTGACTTTCCAAATTTATTTATTTTAATTTTTTTAAATATTGTTTTTTATTAAGTCATTTGTGCATAGATCGTGAATACATTTATGCCATTATGGGATTCAATGTGTCGATTATTTATACAAATTGGAGTACTTACATCCTACTAATTAACATAGCCTTCACCTCATTTACCCAATTAGTGTTAAGACATTTATGTTCTATACCTGATAGATCCAACTTGTATGTGTAATATGCTCCATAGGTGTGGTCTCCCTATTAACCCTCCCTCTATTAACCCACTCCCTTCCTTCCCCTCCCCCTCTCTTTCATGTCCTTAGTTAGATACAATCCCAGATATTTCATCTTCTTTGGCACTATAGTAAAGGGAATAGAGTTCCCTTCCCTCCTTCATCCTAGGCTATAGCTGTGATTCATCTTTCATATGAAAGTGTGAGTGATTATAAATTGATTTCATAGTAGTACTGAGTACATTGGATATATTTTTTTCCATTCCTGAGATACTTTACCAAGAAGAATATTTCCAGTTCCATCCATGTAAACATAAAAGAGGTAAAGTCTCCATTTTTTTAATGATGCATAGTATTCCATGGCATATATATACCATAATTTATTAATCCATGCATGGGTTAATGGGTACTTGGGCTTCTTCCATGACTTGGTAATTATGAATTGAGCTGCAGTGAACAATCGGGTGCAAATATCTTTGTTGCCAAATGACTTTTGGTCTTTTAGATATACAACTAGAAGAGGAATTGCAGTATCGAATGGCAGGTCTACTTTTAGATCCCTGAGCGTTCTCCAAACTTCCTTCCAAAAGGAACGTACTAGCTTGTATTCCACCAGCAGTGCAGAAGTGTTCCCTTTTCTCCACATCCACGCCAACATCTGTGGTTTTGGGATTTTGTAATGTGGGCTTCTCTTACTGGAGTTAGATGGTATCTCAGAGAGGTTTTGGTTTGCATTTCTCTAATGACTAAAGATGATGAGCATTTTTTCATGTGTCTGTAGACTATGCACCTATCTTCTTCAGAGAAGCTTCTGTTCATGTCTGTTGCCCACAATGAAATGGGATCACTTGTTTTATTCTTATTAATAAGTTTTAGTTCTCTGTGGATAATTGTTATTAGATCTTTGTTGGAAATATAACTCGCAAAAATCCTCTCTCATTCTGAGGGCTGTCTATTTGCTTTATTTAGTGTGTTCTTAGCAGTGCAGAAGCTTTTTAATTTGATCAGATCCCAGTAATGTATTTTTAATGTTGCTTCAATTGCCTAGGATGTCCTCCTCATAAAGTATTCTCCCAGGCCAATTTTTTCAAGTGTTTCCCCTGCACTCTCTCCAAGAATTTTTATAGTTTCAGGTCTTAAGTTTAAGTCCTTTGGCCATTGAGAGTCAATTTTTGTTAGAGGAGAAAGGTGTGGGTCCAGTTTCAATCTTCTATAGGTCGCCAGCCAATTCACCCAGCACTATTTGTTAAATAGGGAATCTTTCCCCAATTTGTATTTTTGATAGGCTTATCAAAGATCAAATGTTGATAAGTGTCTGGGTTTGCCTTTTGGTCTTCAGTTCTGTTCCATACATCTACCGCTTTATTTTTGTGCCAGTACCATGCTGTTTTGATCACTATCGATTTATGCATAGTCTAAAGTCTGGAAGTGTGATTCTTCCTGATTTGTTTTTATTTCTGAGTAATGTCCTGGCTATTCAAGGTTTTTTCTGTTTCCATATAAAATGAAGTACTAATTTTTCCAGGTCTTTAAAGTATGACAGAGGTGCTTTAATAGGGATTGCAGTAAATCTGTAGATTGCTTTAGGTAGTATAGACATTTTAACAATGTTGATTCTTCCCAGCCATGAGCATGGTATATTTTTCCATTTGTTAACATCTTCAACTATTTCTTTTCTCAGGGTTTCACAGTTCTCTTTATAGAGATCTTTCATGTCCTTATTTAGATATACTCCCAGATATTTCATCTTCTTTGGCACTATTGTAAAGGGAATAGAGTCCTTGATTATTTTTTCCCCTTGACTATATAAAGGCTATAGATTTGTGAGTGTTAATTTTGT
>CAUYRH010094918.1:0-24461 GCA_963574655.1 Perodicticus potto
TACAGACATGTCAATCACAGATCCAAGAATTCCACAAAACCTCCAGCCAGGTGTGCATACACAGAGATACACACAGCACCAATGCACGCACACACATGTGAAATAACTAAGTGAACTTCTCCACAGAACACACACATCTTCCATTTTATTATGTGACTTAATTAATAATATTTAATAGTGTGAAAAGATGGTCCAAAATTATATTCTTCCATGTGTATATCTGTATATTCCAATCTCAAAAACTAAATACATTTACACACACACACACACATACACAAACACATATATATATTTAGATACAACTAAATCTTAATACCAATTTTGCCAAATATCAAATTAGAAACTACAGTGGCATTGCGTGCCAAGCTCTGTGCTGATTTATTTCCCATGAACCATCCCATCTAAACATGAGGGGTTACTAGTATCTCATACTTCAGCCTCCAGGAGGTTCTGAGGAAGGCCCCATGGTGCACCCCACCTCCTGTAGGACCCCCGCACCCAGCTGAAAGGGCAGCCCCAAGTCTGGCTGCAGGGCACAAGTGCACAGATGTGAGCTCCCTCCTGACCAGCCCATGGTGTGAATAACCCTCACTCTACCAGGCCAGGAGAAGACAACACTCAGGTGGGTATTGGTTCTCCACTGTTGAGATAAAAGTCACGTTGGGGGTACAGCCAGTAGGTCCAGGGTGTTTTGGGAGCCTGGTCAGGTGCAAAAACAGTCCTGGCATCAGTAGGAATAAGGACTAGGGGGGTGATTCACAGACATCCATGGTGACACCGAAGGACCTGGTGCCCTCTGTGTGGGCCCTGAAGGAGACCAGGAGCTTCAGCAGGAGAGTGAGGAGGAGGAACCACCCGAGGTCACACAGCCAGAGCCAAGTGGGGGTAAAGACACACTGAAATGTGGGTTCCTCCCCACATCACTCAGATGAGAGGCAGGAGCTAAATCAAACTCCCCAGACATACAGAATCATCTCAGAGACATGTTTCCTCCTGAATGACAAACCCTTGTAGGAAACACAAAACCTTCTCAGGACACTACAGTTTGGATGGAGGGAGGATGGCAAGGATTTTAATGATAGTCTGTATCTAGCAGATAACTGAAAAAAAAATCTTAAAACTTTATTGAAATTAGGTTCTAAGTCATTCCCTTTCAGATGTAAGAAGCCAAGGCTATACCAGAAATCACTAACAGTCATGACAATGATAAATGATAGACAAGAGAGGAAACACCAGGGGCTGGGAGGAAACCTCAGCTTCCCTTCATACATGCTCTCGAGATGGGGGATGAGCTCCTCTGGCGGCGGTGCCCCACAGGAGGTTTGTGTCTGGGCTCACACTGCTATCCCCTCACTGTGTCCCTCGCACAGTAATATATGGCTGTGTCCTCGGGCCTCAGACTGTCCATTTGCAAATACACAGCGTTTTTTCCATTGTCTTTGGAGATGGTGAATCGGCCCTTCACGGAGTCTGGATAGTATGTGCTACCACCACTACTAATGTGTGAGACCCACTCCAGACCCTTCCCTGGGGCCTGGCGGACCCAGTTCATGTATCGGTTGCCTACTGTGAATCCAGAGGCTGTACAGGTGAGTCTCAGGGAGCCCCCAGGCTGGACCAAGCCTCCCCCAGACTCCACCAGCTTCACCTCACACTGGACACCTGCAAACACAGAGACACTTGGTCAGAAAGCTCCACACACACCCTCTGTTCTCTCTCTCACATCGACTCACACACTCTGAGTCTCCAGTTCTTCACAAATCACCTTGTAACAGAGCAATGAGGATAAGCCAGCTCAGCCCAGACTCCATGGTGAGTCGTCTGTGTTCAGTCTTGAGCAGCGAGTGGGCAGACCTGGGAGTCCCGAGGCTGGGGCTCCTCTCTCAGAGCTGCAGAGTCAGGGCTGGGCTGGTTTTCATGGGCAGAGGGAGGCCCTATTTGCATGTTCTCCTACTATATAGGAGGCCTGGGGTGGGACAGCTAGGGGAGGGCAGGGTCAGAGCAGGTGTGAGTGTGCTGGGGCAGGAATATGACCTGGGTAACACTTGATAAGGTAAAAATTCTTATTATAGGATTATAATATGTTAAATACTTACCATACATGGTATTATTTCATGTTTACATATGTGCATGGATCATGTGTTGTAGGTGTCCTTGATTTTTCCATGTTACAAATGTGAGGCTCACCCTGGAACACACATGGGCGCTGTGATGTGTCCAGCATTTCATGTGTGGTCAGAGTGACTTTTTTGGTATCTGAGCATGAACTCCTTAACATTAGACTCCCTGACCCATGAACCTATTCCAGGATAGAGTGGGGCCTGCTTAGTCAGGTTTGAATAATTCTGTGATAAGAACATTTGTAATTTTGCCACTTTGAGACATTACCCCCAAAATGGAGAGGATTAGGTTTGATGGAGTTGAATTTTCAGGGATCTGGGTCATTTTTTCTCTATCACTTCTTATCTCTCAGTATTTTATTATTTTTGTAATTACTTGAATGAGGTATAATTCATATAGCCTAAACTGCATACATTTAAAGTGCATAAGTTATAAATATTGGCATTTCCATAATCATTATAAAGATAGTGAACAAATCAATTCCTTCAACCTTGCCTTCTGTTCTTCTATATTTTCTTCTTTCCCTTTTCCTTCTTCTGTTAGTTCCGTAGGCAAATATTCATCATTCTTTTACTACTTTAGGTTAGTTATTATTTTTTAGAATTCATATAAGTGTAATACTGTCTTTTTATGCTTATTACTTTTGCTTATTCACTGAGCATGTATACTTGCAAATATATCCATAGAGTCGAGTGTATGAAACAGTCATGAATTCTAATGGGGGTAGTATTCCACTGCAGAAATTTAATGTAATTTTTGCCTACTAAGCTGTTGATCAATATGTAACTCTTACATTTTCAATATCTAACTGGTAATTCTCTCACACATCCTGAAGTTCTACACAGGTGACACATCCTGAAGTTCTACACAGGTGAGAAGCAGTTTCTTGTTTTCATCCTGACAACAACACAAAAACTATAGAGCTGCAATGTGGGAAACATGCCTTACTACTTCAGATATTTGAAGTTGTAGAACTAACAACAAACCTTATATGTGGGGAGAGACGTGTTCTTGCAGGAATAAACAAGGCCAGGGAATTGTCTGATCTGGGACAGAGGCTGCCACACAGTGTCGGCTGTGAGAGGATGAAGCTATGAAGGTGACTTTCACTGCTGGGATCTGAGTGCGGTAAAGGCTTGATGGTGGGAAATTCTCTGTGGTCACAAACTCAGGGGGGTTTCTATCCTTTCATCTATTTCCTTTAGGAAAAAAACAGTCACATGAACGTCCCTTTCCCCCAAATTCACTGTGGGAGAGAGAGACCGAGAACACAAACTTCTCATACTCATCTTGACTCACCTCTCTTATTACCATTATAAAATTAAAGAATTTATCTTCAATAAAATTATCAAACCTGACATCCTAGGGGGCAGTGGACTCTATAGGAACTGGCGGGGACACAGAGGTCCACACCAAAGTTTTGTTCAGAACCATCCCCCACCTTCCCAGTGTTAAAAAGACCTTGATCTGTAGGGAAGGACATCAAATCTGGAAGCTGAGGACCCTGATGGAGAAACATTGGGTTGTGAGAGAGAACAATAAATACTAACAGGACACACTGTGCCCAGGAGGAGGGGCAGGAGGATATGGACCATCAGCTCACCTGGAGCAGAGGCAGCAGCACCTGGAAGGCAGCACCCAGACCCCAGGTCTAGATGTCTGCCTAGAATCACAGCTCAGGCAGAGGGTCAGAGACTCTGACTTTAGTCCAAGCCCTTCCACAGCCCAGGTAAGTTTCACACTGGAGTGTGTGTGGATAGTTGGAACACACAGAGCCTCTGAAGGAGAGCACAGGGGAGAACATGAAGCCAAGCAGAGAGCAGGGACAAGGTGTCAGTGGGGAATCTGAAGTCTCTGATGGTCGCAGAAGGAACAGATTCAACTCTGGTCATCACTGCAAATACAGACTGCAGAGATACTTCTGAGAAGGTTCAGAAGAAGCTGTAGACCAAGTGCCTAGCAAAGATAGGATATGACAAACTATAGGCAGAAAATACCTGTAAAAATTTCAGAAAACTAATAAGAAAACATCAACTGTCCAACATAGCATGTCTGGTTATCATAAGATGCATCAGAGAGAAAGACTGAAGCCATAATAGACAAATGATCTCAATATGACTGTAAGTGATAGAGCACTTAGAGCTATATAATTAATGAGAATATTTAGTAATATCTCTACATGAGAACATGGAAAGACTACAGGGTTGGACAGTGACTCTGATGACAGATGGAAATATTAATTATCAGATGGAGTTTCATGACAGTCAGAAGCACTGTGCTCTGTGACAGAGGAGCCTTGTGCACTCTCAGCAGTGGGGTTGGCTCAGCCTGCAGATGAAGTTGGGCTTGAAGAAATGTCATTGGATGTCATGCAAACCAAATTGTAAAGACAAAAAATGTGGAGAGAACAGGAATGATTATAAAATATTGTAACATAGATGTGTTTCAAAGCAAATTGAGAAGTACAGCTGCTGATGTTCAGGATGACCCATTAAAATTTCCCAACATTCATATTTTGGTAAGAATGTTAAATCCACTTTTGTTCAATTTCTGAGTTTCCCAAAAACATTCAGTAGGTTTTGAATGTGGACTCAGGCAAAAATATAGAGACACTTTACTCTCCCAAAAAATGAAACTATAAAGAGTGAAAAACAGATGTCAGGGGGAGGGAGATTGAGTTATCACCTGTATCTCTGAGGAAGGTAATATTCAGAATAAAATTCAATTCTCCTGATTCTGAGCCCCAGAGTCAGACCTGAGTCACTGTCAACAGAGGGGGCAGTCTGAGCTCCCTGCACCAGGGGCAGCACCTGATATATGGAGTGATACTTGGGGTCTCTGCAGGCTGTGAGGTGGGCAGGGCAGCTCCTACCTCAGACTCAGCACTCAGGAAAGTCTCTGCTCTTTCTCTTGGTCAGGGTAGCATTTGTGTCTGGAGGTGATCAAACTTACTGTGCTCAAGACCTCTGCACATGGACAGAAACTAATGGATAAGAGAACCAATTCATCTCACACTATATTTAACAATACCTCATGAACAGGAGAAAATAAAGGAATAATGCACCAGAGGTGAATGTGGAAATTACAATTGTACTCTGCCAAAACCCATCAAAATGATCATGGACCTCCTTCATTGCCTACATTACTGAACAAGCATGCAAAGCATTACAGATTAGCTGAAAAGTACATTCCTCTTGAAACTGCACTTGTGAGGCAAACTGAAGAGATGAGTCATACTTTACAAAGACACATTGCCAAAATACATCAGGAAACTTATTAGACTGGGAGTGAAATGCTGCCAGTTGCCCTGCTGTGGGTTAGAGTGGTTCCCAAAGGCAGGCTAAGTTTGAGCCCCTTTAGAAAATTACATTGGAGGCCATTCCTGGTTCCTGCCTTCATGCAACAATCAATCGACACTTGAGGAGATTTACCATTGCCAAATGTGTTACGACTCCAGGCACTGTACCCAACCTCTGTTCATGAGTCTGCTTCCAGCAGGACCACTCCTCCACAGACAGGGCTGGACCTCCTCTGTTGACAAGAGGTTGGGCGTCCTGCAGATGTAGACAGACCAAGGGCCCATAGATCAACTGTGCCTGGGAACTGAGGCCATGTAAGGTGCTGCTCTCATTCCCACTCCTCAGTTAAACTCCCTAGTTAAAGCTGTGGGAACAGCACACTCAGGTCTAAGAGGCACGTCCAGCAGACTCCTGCCATCTCTGGAAGTAGGAAGACTGTGGGTTCATGAGCCAGGAGGACTTGCAGCTGCTCTGTCATGAAGAGGATAAGTGACATGGAAATGACCACCATTTGCTTGACTTGTCCTTTGGGGAGTTTCACTTGCCTAGAATGCCAACCCTTTACTTATGATCTTTCACTCTATCAACCCCTCCCTAACCTGTCCCATGGCTGATAGGTCTGAGATAGGCCACTGACAATTGGTGTCAGGCAGGTCATGGCCACTCTGATCCTATGTTTGCAGCTCTGTTCAGTTGTACCCATGTTGCCTCTTACACATTAGACTTAGACAAGCCAGTTTATCAGAGCACCTGTGCGTCCACTATAACTCTTTATTCTGAGGCCCTGTGATTCGCTCTTACTTAGGCCCTGGTGGAAAGTAATGATAAGGACCCACAAGCCCACAGGTGCCCTTTTTTACTGGCCAAATTGTCTCCCTAATTGGCCTGCTTATTGTAGAGACTCAAACTTCAATCTTTTCTCAACCTTCCCCTTTATTTTAAATCATTAATAAATGATTTAACTCCTCAAATGGGGACAGATAGCCAGCTCCCAGAGGGAAATGTTCAACCCCCTCACCCAGACTCCTGATTCAACAAACTGAACTTTATGTTACCCAAGCTGTTTCTGCAAACCTTCAGATCGGAGCAGATATTGTTTGTACATCGTTAGGAATATGTTTGTCTATGTGGGCAATGGAAGGATCCTTTGTTTAAATAGAAAGACAGTGGGGAAAGTTGCTGATTGTCAGAAGTTACCTATTTAACCATCTCCCTAAAACTGTTCCCGGGAGTAACCTGAGGCCTTCTGGGGGGAACCCCAGTTGCATGTTTCTTTGGTTATGGCTTCTTAGCTGGGGGTGATAGCTGCCCATCAACACATATGAAGAGATGCATCTATAAGTATAAACATTTCACTAATAAACTATTTCTGCCCTTGATGTCTACAATAGCCTCAGATTCCTTGGTTACGGTAACACTTGACACTCACATTACCCTGAACTGTGCCTGCAGAGCAGGGAGTCTGTGTGGTCACTGACCCCCTCCTACACTCCTGTTCAGCTCTCCTCAAGCTTAGAGCCCATAGAGATACAATCAGACAACAGGGCACTTGCCTTCAACAGACCTCAAAGCACCAGAGCAGGTTTAATCTGGGATCCTTCAGAGACAGGCTCCTAGATTTATTTCCTTGGATTCCTATTACATGTAGAATTCCTTCACTCATAGGACACATTCTTGGGTTATCTGTGTTTAAGTTCCTTCTCTGGACATAGTGACCTTCGTACAAGCAAAACTCATGTTATGACCAATAGTTATGCAAGGCTGCCTGAAACTATCAGAGCAAGAGAAGAGACAACTGTGACCATTACTCTTAAAAGGACATGGAAGTGTATTCTCCAAGCCAGATCAAAGGCTTTTCTTCCATAGTCCCCTTACAGGAGGGAGTGAGCAGCTATGAGATGATGTCTTTCTGTCTCCAGACCCACAAGTTGGTGGGAAAATCTCGGGTCATGAGACAATGGTAAGACTACAATGGGCTTATCCTGACTGGATCCATTTTTCCTCTGACCCCTGTGGATATAGCCTTCATGTTAAAGCTTTTGCTGAGATTTTCACATAGACCAGCTAATAATTCAACTTTGAAAAATAAATGATTTCCTGTTGAAATAAGAAACCTGTACACACAAGTAACAGTCTCATGGTGAAGACTTACAGGAATACTGTCATCTACACTATATCACTCACTGTCAACTAAACAAAATCAAATGAGTCTCACAACCTTCTCAGACTCTTGCTGGCAGACAGATGTCTGTGGCTTTCAGTCATCCCTTTACCTCAACCCCTTCTTCTCCCCTCTTCCCGTGACACAGGAAAGATCTGGAATTCACACTACCTTCAGAAGTTTCTGTAGGACAATTGTTCCCATCTTCTTGGGTTGATGGCTTTCGGAATAAATCACTTTCCTTGCCCCAAATGTGGTCCTTCAACATATTGGCTGTCATATCATGAGTGGTATGGTCATGAATTTGGTTACTAGGGAAGCAGAAGGTTTTAGAAAGTTCTATGAACCTTTCCCAGGTCCTGCAGGGGCCTCAGCCTGAGCCCCACCTGAGGTTTGGGTAAAGGTCCTGAGCCCAGGGATCTAGAACACAGAATACAGCCTCCTACCCATTTTCAGGAAAAACATGGAGAAAAGGGAGTTGATGTAGTGAAACCTATAGACAAAAGAAAAAAATGGATTAGCAGAAAAGAGGACAACTGGGTCAGTTCTGAGTCAGATGTTCAGTTGTACATTAGGGGAAGAGCAGACTCTAAACAGCAGACTTTCTAGTGCACTGAGCCTATTCCAGCTCAAACTGCTCCTAATCAGGAAATCCCACTGAGCACTGTGCCCTGAATGTGACTGAAGACACATCAGATTCTCTTAAACTTCCTCAGGACACTGTTCTTGGTGACAACTATAGTATTATTTTGGCCCCAAAAGTGATTTTCTGACTTCTATGCAGGTGGAAAAGAGTCCTTATGCTACCAAACCATAAATACTGTATTGTATTTAGAGATGTCAACTGTTGCAACAGTATTGTAACTGCAGAGAATTTCCCCAGAAGAAACTATTTTATGGAGAGGAAGCCACAGACCCTGGCAGTAAACCAGCTCTTAGTTACCACCTGCATGTGGCCTGGCCTGAGTCTGTGCTTTGTGGTTCCCGGGCGCCCCCTGGTGGCCTCCTGTATCCCCAGGAGGTTCCTGTTTGGGTTCACACTGCTGACTCCTCCCTGTGTCTTTCATGCAGTAATACAGGGTCATGTCCTCAGGACTCAGGCTTCTCATCTGCAGATGCAGAGTGTTCCTGCTGTTGTCTGTGGAGATGGTGAATCAGCCCTTAACGGAGTTGGCATAGTACGTGCTACCAGCAGTACTACTAATGCCCGAGACCCAATCCAGCCCTTTCCGTGGGGATGGCGGACCCAGCTCATGTAAAATCACTGAAGGTGAATCCAGAGGCTGCACAGGAGAGTCTCAGGGAGCCCCCAGGCTGGACCAAGACTCCCTCAGACTCCACCAGCTTCACCTCCAACTGGACACCTGCAAACACAGAGACACCTGGTCAGAAACCTCCACACACACCCTCTGTGCTCTCTCTTACATCCACTCTGACACTCCGAAACTCCAATTCTCCAGGAATCACTTTGTAACAGAGCAGCCAGAAGAAGCCAGCTCAGCCCAGACTCCATGGTGCGTCGTCTGTGTTCAGTCCTGACCAGAGAGGTGGCAGTCCTGGCAGTCCAGGTTTTCATGAGCAGAGGGAGGCCCTATTTGCATGTCCTGCTGCTATATAGGAGGTCTGGGGTGAGACGCTGAGGGAGGGCAGAGCTGAGGATGTGGGTGTGCTGTGGCAAATATTTGACGATTGTAGGATTTGGAAAGTTGTGATTAATCATTATGAGATTGAGCTGTGATTGATACATAGCATACCAGATATATTTATTTAAAATATTTTTACTTTTTTATTAAATCATAGCTGTGTACAATAACATATTTATGGGGTACAATGTGCTTGTTTTATATACAATTTGAAATACATACAATAAACTGGTTAACATTGCCTTCACTGCACTTTCTTAATTATTGTTTGAGACTTTCATACTCTACACTTAGTAGATTTGACATGTTCCCTTGTAGAATGCACCATAGGTGTGGTCCAACCAATTACTCTCCCTCTACTTATCCTCCCCTCCTTCCTCTCTCCATCCTTTGTACTCTTCATCTTGGGCTGTAGTTGGGTTATAGCTTTCATATGGAAGTGTGGGTGATCATATATTGGTTTCATAGTAGAGCTGAGTACATTGGATACTTTTTCTTCCATTTTTGGGATACTTTACTAAGAAGAATATGTTCCAGCTCCATCCATGTAAACACAAAAGAGGTTAACTCTCCATTGTTTTAAGGCTGCATAATATTCCATGGTGTATATATACCACAATTTATTAATCCATTCATGGGTTGATGGGAACTTGGGCTTCTTCCATAACTTGGAAAGTATGAATTGGGCTGCAATAAACATTCTGGTGCAAACATGCTTGTTGTAAAGTGATTTTTGGTCTTCTAGATGTATACCTAGTAGAGGAATTACAGGATCGAATGGCAGGTCTGTTTTTAGATCCCTAAGTGATCTCCAAACGTCTTTCCAAAAGGAATGTATTAGTTAGCATTCCCACCAGCAGTGCAGAAGTGTTCCCTTTTATCCACATCCATGCCAACATCTATACTTTTGAGATTTTGTGATGTGGGCTAATCTTACTAAAAAGCGTCTGCACAGCCAAGAGCATAATACCTAAAGCAAGCAGACAGCCCTCAGAATGGGAGGAGATATTTGTAGGTTATATCTCTGGCAAAGGATTTATAACCAGAATCCACAGAGAACTCAAATGCATTAACAAGAAATGAACAAGTGATCCCACCTCATTGTGAGCAAGAGACTTGAATAGAAACTTCTCTGAAGAAGACAGGAACATGGCCTACAGACACATGAAAAAGTGCTCATCATCCTTAATTATCAGAGAAATGCAAATCAAACCTACCTTGAGATATCATCTAACTCCAGGAACAATATTTTTATCTTTAAAAGCAGTTTCATCCAGGTATAATTGGTCAACAAATATTGCCTCTGTTTAATAAAAGCTGGGCCCATAGTTCCCATTGAAATACTGGTAAGTTTGTTGATTTAACTTTATTTGTTCTTCATTTTAAATATTGTATTTGTTCCCGTTTTGTTTTTTTACTTCAAAATAAGATATGTGCAGTGTGCATAGAAATTTGTTCATATTTTTTTTAAAAAACTATGGTCCGGCTTGCCAACCGTCTGAGGGACAGTGAACTGGCCCCCTGTTTAAAAAGTTTGAGGACCCCTGGTTTAGACACTTGTCTCATCTAATGTAGTGACGTCTGTTTCTGCCATAGCCTGATGACTATGATGTCACCATTAACAGAATCATTCATCTGGTCACTGTGGAGAAGCCCTTGGGTAGATTACATGCCTTTGCTGTTGTGAATAAAATTTCAGTACACTTGTGAGTGTACTTTTGTCATAATTATTTCTTTTCCTTTGCTTAGATACCCAGTAGAGGGCTGGCTGGATCAAATTCATAGTTCTATTTTTAGTTCATTCAGAAATCTCAGTAGCAATTTCCGAAGAGGCTGTGCTCATGTGAGTTCTTTTTATCCATAACCTTGCCAATATCTGTTACCCTGTGTCTTCTGCATTTTAGGTATTTGACTACTGCTAAGATAACTATCTTACTGCATTTGTTATTTACATTTCTCAGAAAATAATTGTTGTTGAATATATTCTCTTATGCTTGTTGAACATTTACAAATCTATTCATTTTAGAAACATCCATAAGTTTTACCCAAGAAGTCTTCAAAAATAAACAGGAAAGCAAAGGCGGGGGAGGAAGAGAACCTTTATTGATGTATAGAGCCTGTGTTTTAATGAGATTATTATTCTCTTTTGGTTGTTAGTTGTTTCAGTTCCTTGTAAATTCTGGATATTAGCACCATGTATGATTAACAATCTGCAGATATTTTCTGCCATTTTGCAAACTGTCTGTTCAGTATCGTGATTATTTCTGTGGTTGTGCACAATCTTTTTATCTTAAGTCTCATTTGTTCAGCTTTGCTGTGGTCGTTTGTGCCTCTGAGGTCATAGTCATGGATTCTTTGTCTTGATCAATGTGCAGAAGTTTTTTCTGTGGGTTTAGTTACAGTGTCTTCACATTTTCAGGTTTTACATTGAATGCTTTGGTTTATCTATGGTTGACTTTTGCATATGGTGAGATACAGGTGTACATTTTCATTCCTCAGCATCTGGTGTTCCAATTTTCCCAGAACCATCTATTGCAAGCTCTGTCTCCGTGGAAGAAACCCAAGTGCTCATCAACTCATGAATGGATTAATAAACCATGCTATATGCATACCTTCAGTATACCTGAATAGTACAGGTATATGAATACATGCAATAGTATTCAGCCCCATAAAGGATGGAGACATACATGTTTTGTATTTACCTGGATGGAGGTGAAACTTGTTCTTCTTAGTGAAGTATCATGAGAATGGAAAAGCAAGCATCCAATGTACTCATTAGTCACTCTTTAGAGGTACTATTTAGTATGTTTATAGAACTATATTACTTACAGTTTTCCATTTTCCACCAGGAAGTCAGGAATAAAACTGACATTCTGAGGGTATCAATGTGGAAAACTGAAAAAATAAAACTCCTTATGTATATAAACTATTGAATTAGCCAAGTCTGGATCTTCTCACGTCCAGGCTTTTTATTTTATTAGGTTATTATTTTTTCTTACTTTTTATTCAGTTCCTATTGTTTGCCTTACTTTTTCCTAAAATAGCTATCAATGATATCCTAGAGGCATTACAATAAAAAATAACTGGTTGTCAAGTAAGAGTGAGTCTCAGGACAGGTTTCTCACAGTGTGATTGACAGGAGACATGGATTATTGCTAAGTGTGGGCACAATTATTTTAGCTACATAAGGGAAAGTTTTGGTTATGTTGTAGATAAGATTCTTACCGAAATCCCTGAGGTAATATTATTTATCTACTAATAATACCTCAATAATAAAATTGAAGGTTAATAACCTGTACTTCATGGTACTAAGCAAATTTCCCTTTGGAATATGGTCCTCCACCAAACGAAAAATCAGCCCACATTGCAGAAGTCAATTATACTTCATGGTGTTTGTCAATTAGCCAAAAACAGATTAAATTCACAAGTTTTTGGAATAGCAAGTGAATTTGGGATACTTTGAAAACAAAAGGGATTCTTATAACTTCTAGAAAAATGAATAACAAGCTGAGAAAGATTTAAATAAACTTTTACATCCTAGAGACATGATATAACCTTGGAAATCATGCAAAAAAAATGGCATGGGAGATAAGGAAATGTTGTAGCAGATCATTACATATGAAAAGCAGCCTCAACCTAGGCTATCTCATCTAATCCTGTAAAACAGTACCGTGATTCCTATGACACACTAGCCAACCATTTAAAATCCTAGAAAATGTTGATAAAATTACCATCGTTAGACTCAAGATTTCACAATTTAAAACCCTGTCTGAACTCCCTTGGACAAGGGCTCTGCCATAAGCACTTGTGGTGTCATGTTGCCCTCACTCAAGGACACGTCAGTTATCACCATAAGGCTTGGTACCTGGACAGATCATAAACTTAGACTTTTCCACAAATAGTAGCATTTTAGATATTATATGCAGGACAAAAAGTCTTGAAACTAGTATATGTATTATACACACTCCTATCACCAACGGAGTCAGGCTACATTTTTACTACATCTTTCTAAAAGTCTGTAATGTTCAAGCAAGTAATAGTGTGTACTGGAGAAGACATCAGGTGAACACTGCACTTGAGCCACACTGGACAGATATTATTAAAGACTTTGAAGAAATCATAGTAGTGAAATTCCAATGAGGCAGTTCTTGGGTTCATATTTCACAACTAAAGAATCAATACAGAATTCTAGTCTCTTGGTAGTATTTTCTGATAAAGGGTGTAAATCTGAGAATTCTCACAGAACCTGAGATGCTTCTGGTGTTTTGAAGCAGACAGCAGTCCCAAGACCTTCAGAATAAGCTTATAATCTTGAAAAGTGAGAAGCTTCCACCTACCATAGACTGAGACCCCTGTCTAATTCCTAACCCACTCATTCTCATTATTATTATTATTTGATCATACTAATAAAATGTCTTGTACTTCTCTGTTCATATGATTGCTATCTACCCATAATTGTCTTTTATCTGATTCTTAAACTTGTCTATCAAAAAATACTTGTTGAATGGAATAAGAAGTGAGAATCTCTTAGTTGATGTCTGTCTGCTGAAAATCTTCAAGGTCATCCTCTCACCTTCCCTATTTGCGAAACTCAAGGGAATTTTACTCATGATTCGCAGGTGCTATATCACAAAATATCAGTGTGAGGTCCACCCCCCACAAGCCCTTTCCTGTTAGTGGGAGCCCCACCTGGCCCACTACAGAGCCCTTATGAAAACCATGAGCCAGTCTCCCTTTCTGCTCTATCAAGCATTTTGGCTTTGTTGAGAGGCCTTCCCTGCTCTCAGCAGACATCTCAATACTAGACATAATAAAGCTTTCTGTATTCACTGTGTGTGTGTGTGTGTGTGTGTGTGTGTGTGTGTGTGTGATGAGCAGAGCCAACATCCACACTAAGTGTTAGTGGGGGCCTCTGTGACCTTGTGTCATGTCCACTACAATTGATTGTTGTGAACTCGTTCCTTAGACCTTGAGCACCATGGTTGTCTTCCTTCTTTTCCTGAGAAATAGTGTGATTCCCTAGCACCTTGATAACTATTAGGAATTTATCTTGTTTTCTGACTAGAAGGATATTTATGTTCTGGGTTCTGTGCTTCATAGTGGGGTCCAAGGAAGAATCTGTAATATATTTGGTGACTTATTCAGAAATGTTGCTAATTAAGGTACATTTGGCGACATGTTATTGTAATTGCAAGGTTCTCTGTGTCTTTTGTGCACTGGAGACATATTTTTTCTTACTCCCAGAAACATATCTAAATCAGAGACTTTAGAGGAAAGCTCAGAACCATGAATCCAGAGATGTTGTGGTAATGTATGTTATACAGAGAGAAATCTGCGACCCTACAGGAAAACAGGGCTGAGCCCCCCTGCACCTGCCCTGGGTGACTCTGCTTCTGTGTCCGGGGCGTTCCCTGGTGGCTGCGCCCCACAGGAGGTTGGTGTCTGAGCTCTCACTGCAGTTCCCTCACTGTGTCCATAGCGCAGTAATACTTGGCGGTGTCCTCAACCTTCAGGCTGCTCCACCGCAGGAAAACAGTGCTGTTGGAGTTGTCGGTGGAGATAGTGACGTGGCCTTGGAGAGCCGGGATGTACTTTGTTTGAGAATCCTTAGGATCGATTCTCCCCCCCAACGCCAGGCCCTTTCTGGGCCTCTGGCGAACCCAGCTCATCCAGTATCCTGTGAAGCTACATCCAGATGCCTTGCAGGAGATGGTCAGAGACTCCCTGGGCCGTCTCAGCTCTGCCCCTGACTGCACCAGCTGCACCTGGGCACAGACGCCTGTGTGGGAGAAGCAGAACTGAGATCAGTGCCCCCTCCTTCCCACCTCTCCTGTGACCCCAGATCCTGAGCCAGGACTGACCTGGGAGAACAGCCAGGAGGAGAGTGAGGACAATGGCAGACCCCATCCTGGAGCACAGAAAGGGCTGCACTGAGGATCCAGAGGGCAGTGTGGGAGGCCCACTCTCAGGAATTTTAAAGGGGGTGTCCCTCACTTGAGTTTGCATATTAACACCCTACCCCACAGTGGAGGCTCCCCAGGGTTCATAGCCCAGCAACCCAAAAGCAGCTCCATGGCTGGTGTTCACCTCTGAGCAGGTGCACTAGGGTCCCAATAGTCCTTCCCAGTCTCCCACATGTTCTGTTCCAGGTACAGACAGGACTCAGGTCAGGCCTCCTTCCTGCTGACCCTTCTCTACGATCTTGTGGGAGAAGTTGTTGGAATATAACTAGAGCCACATGATAAAGAAAAATTAAAACTGGGCACCGCCTGTGGCTCTGTGGGTAGGATGCTGGCCCTATATCCCGAGGGTGGCAGGTTCCATAGCTGCCACCCAGCCCTCATGATCGATGACGCAGAGGTAGCACCGGAATGATTGATTTGAAAGGGAATAACTGAAGCTTGATTCTTGGCATACCCCAAATAATCAGATAACAATATCCAAGAATAAAGAACACAAAAGGTAACAAAATCTTCCATAAACATACCTCGCTTACAGCAAAGCTTGTACACACCTTTTAAAACCAAGAATATCCTGTTTGGATATAAACAACAATGGAGATAAACCACAAAACAAGATTTTGGGGAAATAAGTGGTATAAATAAATGCTTGATCCTTTAACAGACCATTTGGAGGCTGTTAATCATCTTAAGAGAGTAGCCTGGAAAATCCCGAGATATACAGGTATCTGTTTGCAGACCTGTCTCCATGAAGCTCCGCCCTAGATCACCTTTACATGATTAGGTTCTAAGCCATATATGGAGTTATATCCAGGATTTTTTCCTTTCTAATTCACAAAAGACTTTAAACTTGCCTTCACAAAAAGGAAACATTTAAAGGTTTACTTACAGGTGTTTCACCTACATCGCTTCTGTGAGCTGGGGAGACAAAACTCACATCTAGCCCAAGTACTATAAATGTTCCTTCTCAGGGCCTCGTATCTCAAGAAGCACAAAGGGCCTTACGAGGGTGCAGAAGACTGTGCCCCTTGAGGTTCAAACCTGGCCCCGGCCAAACTGCAACAGAAAAATAGTCAGGCGTTGTGGTGGGTGCCTATAGTCCCAGCTACTCCAGAGGCTGAGGCAAGAGAATTGTCTAAGCCCAGGAATTAGAGGTTGCTGTGAGCTGTGTGTCACCACAGCACTCTACAGAGGGCAAAAAAGTGAGACTCTGTCTCTACAAAAAAAATAATAATAATAATAAAAATAAAGAAAGAAAAGAAAAAGAGAAACAGGAGTAGAGCCTGGGGAGACTGTGAAGTGAGGATTTCATGCAGAGGCGCCTGCTCACAAGAAATGCTACTAGGACTCAGCCTCACCACCTGCCCTTTGCACATGGGTGTGAACATGGTCTGGTTACCCAGCTGAGGCAGAGCACGATTGTCACAGACCTTCAGAAATCCTCATTTTGTGTAATTTGCCAGACCTTTGCTAATGACAGTCAGGACAAGTTTGTAAAAGCCATTTTGTCTTCTGCATTTTCACATTCCTACAAACGCGGTAAGTAGGGAACACATGGTCAGGTCTGTCAGAGACAACAGCCTTAAAGGGAACACACTGCTCCACCCACGACCAGTAGTGCTGTTCTCTGGCATGTGTGTCAACCCCACTGCTGTCTTCTTCAGCCATTTCTTTCTCAATTAACCATTGAAGTATATCCACCTTGTTGGCACGAGTGCCCTGCTTATCCCCTGTGTCTGTGCCATTTTCTTTTGGGTCAGTCTCATTTCCTCAGTGTTTCTAAGGCCCAAGGGGGAATCTGAGGGAAATCAACACTGTACATATCCAAAGATATTTTTCACAATTAGGGACCCTGCAGTGAAGAACCAACAGGGCCCCCTTCATCACAGCACTTTCCACATCCTGGGAAAAGTACATCTTATGTGGTGAACATCCTCACCTTCATGAAACCAGAGCACCAGGCCTTGGGTAATGAGCCAGTGTCTTCATCTGAAGAGTCCACTTTTCTCACATGACAAACAGACTGTCCTCTTCCTTATCCCATCAGGAATAGTCAGCTGTGTTTTAGGATCACCCGCTGCCATGTATGACTGTCCTGTTGTAAGATGTGGGTCCAGCATCCACCCAAAATGGCATAAATCATTGACAATATGATACACCCCTTTCCTGCCACTGCCTGGATTTAGTAGTTTAAAGGGTTTTCCTCTCCAGCCCTACATCGGGCGCACCTTCTTTGACACTGTGGTTTGTGTTTTCAGGAAAACTGTTCATATTAATTGTGGATCAGAGACTTGCTGCCATAGCTCAGTGTGCGGAAGGCCAGGACTGACTGCAGCATTTAATGCTTTCTTTTCAGTTATTACCTGTACATACACATTTCTGCACTGTCTCAGTGTTCATGAAATGAACCCCTGGAGTGTGACTGTACCATTCCCAACTCCCACTGATAACTGTTTACCCCCCAACAACTTACTTGGAGCACCTGCTGCCTCACTGCACATGATGCTGAAGCCATCAGCCATCAGAGGCTTGTCTCCACCACCTTTTCATCCCTTGCTTTGCTAAACTATGCTTTATCCACATGTCAAAAAGGCAGGATTCTTCAGGCAATCCGTACTTATGATGTAATTGTATAGAGTCTGCCAAGACCATCCTCAGTCTCTCTGAGCAATAGAAACACAGGTCTCAGAATAAGATACTACACTCCTCGTGGTTTCTTACACAAATGATACCAATGAAAATCAGCAAATGCACATAGAGTAATTCCCAGAGACAACCAGGCACCAGCTCCCAGGGGAGCCTGTACACAATTAGTCTCCTGTGCATCTTCATTCATTTCTACTGGCAGTGATGTCTGACCACACATGTTAGGGGTTGTCCTGAGCCTCCCCTGAGCCTTGGTGCCCAGGGCTGATCACTGGGGTCAGTACAGAGTTTCAGCACCTGGACATCTGATTTCTAATAAATACCCAGATATCAGACCCTGGTGCACAAACAGACATTCACCACAAATCAGCATGTGATCAACTAGTACAGCATGCACCCTCCAAATAGGTTGAAAAGAAAGTTAATTGATAACAATATTGGGAATGTGAGGAGACCTTGGGAAGTGGTAGATATATCTATGTCTTAATGTTGGTTATGGTTTCAAGGGTATATGTATGCACCCAAAGTCCATGAGTTCTACAAGTTATTTACTGGGGAGTTTTTACACAGACATCATATGCTATTAATATGGTATTAAAATGCTGCTATCAGGAGGTGTATTCAAGGGATCAGAACCCATCTCTCAGGGCCTTATCATGGACTAGTTTTAGGAATTGATTTCTTTCAGGAATGCATAAAGTTTGGGCAACACACACCTGCTGAATTAACCCTTATTATGCACAGGAATTCAGAGATGACAGAGGCTATTAGAGATGACAAAGGCTATTAGAATGAAAGACATGACTTGGAAGAAAAGGGGTTTAATTTCAGACTTCATGTGGGGGAAAAATGTCTGGGAAATGATGCTGTGAGCCCAGGGATGGACTGGGAGGCAGGGAGAGGAGGGAGGTAAACAGGTCAGGGACTTGTTCCAGGAGCCAAAGCTGCAGGTGCCAAATTGCACAGTGTGGGAAAAGGCAGTGTTGGGTGCAGTGGAATGTGAGAGTTTTCAGCTTATGGACTCAGGACAGAGGGGAAGAAACAAGCACATTCCCCAAGAGAGCAGATTCAGAATTTAAGTTTCATAAATCTCTTTTCTAGGCTTCCATCACATGTCAGAGAGAAATTTAAGTGACTTTCCACCTTGATAGAAATGATTTAATGGTAGAGTGAGGAGGAAGAGGAGTGTCCCTAGGCAAGGACAGTCTGGATCTCATAGCATCCCTCCTCACCTCACACCACCATGTTTTTCTCCCATCCACATGGGACAATAGAAATATCAACACATCCCTGAATTGTTTTATTTTCCTTTTGAAAATTTAAAAAGGAGAAACACTAAGGTAGAGTAAGTAGACCAAAAAATGAGAGAAAACTCAAGTACTATAAGAAAGTAAGGAGAAACATTACAAGTGATACCAGCAGAATAGAAAAGGAATGAAAGATGGTGGATCTGACATTGTCCAAAGTTGTCTCAATCTCCCCAGGTCTCGATTACATTCCTTGTCTCAGTACCTGCCAAGTGAAGTGAGAATACAGCTGCTGGTGTTCAGGACAACACATTGAAATTTCCATCACACATATTTTGGTAAGAATATCAAACCCACTTTTGTTGAGTCTGTAAGTTTTCCAGAAAAATTCAGTAGATTTTGAGGTTAGATTCAGGCAAATATGTGGCACCACTTTACCCTCCCCAAATATGCAACAATGAAGAATGAAAAAGAGGTGTCCAGGAAGGGGGATTGAATTATCCCCTGTATCTCTGAGGAAGGTAATATTCAGAATAAAACTCAACTCTCCTGATTCTCAGCCCACCAACCAGACTTGAGTCATTGTCAGTCTAGCTCCCTGTACAAGGGAGGCAGCACTTAATATAGGGAGTGATGTTTGGGGTCTCTGCAAGCTCTTAGGTGGGCAAAGCCAGCTCCCACATCAGACTCAGCAGTCAGGGAAGTCTCTGCTCTTCTGCTGTGTCAGGGTAGTGGGTTGTGTCTGGAAATGATGAAACTTACTCTACTCAAGATCTCTGCACATGGACAGAAACCAATGGCTATAAGAACAAATTCATCTCACAGTACATTTAACAAACCTTCATGTTAGTGGAAACACTGACCAGTAGAAAATTAATGAAAAATGTACCTGAGGTGAATGTGGAAATTACAATTGTTTGTAGACTACATGCTTGCTTTTACATATATATAAATGTTGCCAGAGAGGCTCACATAAAACCATGTTTTGTTTTATTAAAGTCCATGAACAGTGTGTGGCCATGAGAATTCACCTCCCATCCCTCTAACTACAGGGAGAACCATGGACCAGACACCTGGCTGTCACCCTTGTCATCCATCACCAGGTTTGTGCTAAAGACACACATCCTGTAGGCTGGTTCCAGGTGACGATCCAGCTTGGTAATGATCATAATAACAGTCACTCCTGGGTGATGCTGTGCTCCTGTCGAGGGCAACTGTGGATCAGAGAGGCACCAATGGCTGTGTGGTACTTTGCTTGCATTACAGTGCAGTTATGAATTTCCACTCTTCTCCCATTTCTCCTTCACTCAATGTCCGACATGCACCCTGGGCTGACACTTCTGGAGCCTCACCTGGCTTCCGTGAATTTTTCTCCCTCCACAACTTACAAGTCTCTTTAGGGCATATGAGAATGATTTCTCCTATTATAAGAAACTATTCAAGTTTAGTGACTTTGCTGGTAGGAATAAAGTTGTAAATCTTGAGACTCCACTGGGAGGTTCTCATGGGAAACACTAAGATGCAGATGGAGTCCTGGAGCTGGAGATAAAACCAGGGATGAGCACAACCCTGCACCTGCCCGGAGTGACTTTGTGCCTGTGTCCCAGGTCACCCCCGGGTCAACCCCTGTCCTGGTGGTCACTGCCCGCAGGAGGTTGTTATCTATGCTCACACTGGAGTCCCCTCAATGTGTCTCTTACATGGTGTCTTCGGGTTTCAGAATAGTTATTTCAAGGGAAATTGTGTTTGTAGGGTTGTCTCTGGCGATTGTGAATCTCCCTTGTACTGATTTGAGAGCCTATATTACTTAACCTTTTCCAAAACATAGAGAAAGAAGGAATAGTCCCAAAACATTCTATGAAGCAAATATCACCCTTAAACCCAAACCAGGAAGAGACCAAACAAGAAAAGAAAATTATAGACCAATATTTGTAATGAATATTGTTGCAAAAATATTCAATAAGATCCTAGCAAACAGAATTCAACAACACATCAAACAAATTATACACCACAACCAGGTGGATTTCATCCCAGAGTCCCAAGGATGGTTCAATATACATAAATCCATAAATATAATACATCACATAAAGAAATTAAAAAACAAAGACCATATGATTCTCTCAATAGATGCAGAAAAGCTTTTGACAATATCCAGCATCCTTTCTTGATCAGAATGCTTAAGAAAATAGGTATAGAAGGAACATTTCTTAAACTGATAAAGGCCATCTACAGAAAACCCACAGCCAACATTGTTTTGGATGGAGTAAAATTGAAATCATTTCCACTCAGATCAGGAACCAGACAAGGATGCCCATTGTCTCCATTGCTTTTTAATATTGTAATGGAAGTCTTAGCCACCACAATCAGGCAAGAGAAGGCAATCAAGGGATCGAAATAGGACCAGAGGAGATCAAACTCTCACTCTTCGCAGATGATATGATTATATATCTGGAAAACCCCAGGGAATCAACTGCAAAACTCTTCTAAGTGATCAAGTAATATAGCAACTTCTCAGGATGTAAAATTAACATTCATAAATCTGTAGTCTTTATATATACCAACAATAGTCAAGGGGAAAAAACAATCAAGGACTCTTTTCCCTTTCCAATAGTGCCAAATAAGGTGAAATATTTGGGAGTGTATCTAACAAAAGACGAGAAAGATCTCTATAAAGAGTACTATGAAACTCTGAGAAAAGAAATAGCTAAAAATTTTAACAAATGGAAAAATATACCATGCTCATGGCTGGGAAGAATTAACATTGTTAAAATGTCTATACTACCTAAAACAATCTACAGATTTAATGAGATCCCTATTAAAGCACCTCTGTCATACTTTAAAGACCTGAAAAAATTA
This sequence comes from Perodicticus potto, assembly GCA_963574655.1. Lineage (NCBI taxonomy): Eukaryota > Metazoa > Chordata > Mammalia > Primates > Lorisidae > Perodicticus > Perodicticus potto. The sequence continues at coordinate 21,934 of CAUYRH010094918.1, forward strand.
GTACTTTGCTTTATATGGAAACAGAGAAAACCTCAAATAGCCAAGACATTACTCAGAAATAAGAAGAAATCGGGAGAAATCACGATTCCAGACTTCAGATTATATTATAAATCAATAGTGATCAAAACAGCATGGTACTGGCACAAAAATAGAGAGGTAAATGTATGGAACAGAATTGAAGACCCAGAGGTGAACCCAGACAATTATCGTCATTTGATTTTTGATAAGACTATGAAAAATATAAATTTGGGGAAAGATCCCCTATTCAATAAATGGTGCTGGGTGAACTGGCTGGTGACCTGAAAAAGACTGAAGCTAGACCCACACCTTTCTCCTCTAACAAAAATTGACTCTCACTGGTTAAAGGACTTAAGCTTAAGGCATGAAACTATAAAAATTACTAGAGAGAGTGCAGGGGAAGCACTTGAAAAAGTTGGCCTGGGAGAATACTTTATGAGGAGGACACCCCGGGCCATTGAAGCAACATCCAAAGTACACTACTGGGATCTGATCAAATTAAAAATCTTCTGCACTGCCAAGAACACACTAAGGAAAGCAAATAGACAACCCTCAGAATGGGAGAGGATTTTTGCAAGTTATATGTCTGACCAAGTCTAATAACCAGAATACACAGAGAACCCAAACTTATTACTAAGAAAAAAACAAGTGATTCCATTTCATTGTGAGCAAGAGACGTGAACAGAAGCTTCTTGGAAGAAGACAGGCACATGGTGTACAGACACATGAAAAAATGCTCATCATCTTTAATCATCAGAGAAATGCAAACGAAAACTACTCTGAGATACCATCTAACTCCAGTAAGAGTAGCCCACATCATAAAATCCCCAAACTACAGACGTTGGCATGGATGTGGAGAAAAGGGAACACTTCTGCACTGCTGGTGGGATTGCAAGCTAATACGTTCCTTTTGAAAGGAAGTTTGAAGAACACTCAGGGATCTAAATATAGATCTGCCATTTGATTCTGAAATCCCTCTTCTTGGTGTATATTCAAAGGACCAAAAATCACTTGATAATAAAGATATTTTCACCAGATTATTCATCGCAGCTCAATTCATAATTGCCAAGTCATGCAAGAAGCCTAAGTGCCCATCGATCCATGAATGGATTAATAAATGTGGTATATGTATACCATGGAATACTATGCAGCATTAAAAAAAGATGGAGACTTTTCCTCTTTTGTATTTACATGGATGGAGCTGGAAAACATTCTGCTTAGTAAAGTATCTCAGGAATGGTAAAAAAAAAAAAATGTCCAATGTACTCAGTACTACTGTGAAACCAATTTATAATCACTCGCAATTGCATATGATAAATAAAACACATCTATAGCCTAGGAAGGAGGAAAGAGAAGGGAGAAGGTATGCGAGGAGGGTGGGTTAGAAGAGGGAGGATTAGCAGGGGGACCACACCTATGGAGCATATTGCAAGTACCAGTTGGATCTATCAGGTATAGAACACAAATGTCTTAATGCTGTAATTGGGTAAATGAGGTGAAAGCTATGTTGATTAATAGCATGTAAGCACTCCAATTTTTACAAATATTCAACACAATGAATCGCATAATGACATAAATGTATCTATGATGTATGTACAAATGACTTAATAAAATAAATTAAAAAGAAAAAAAGGAAAAAAGACCACAATTCCATATAACAATAAACAAGAAAGATGAATAGATCTTCTCTAAAGAAGACAGATGAATGGCTAGCAAACATATAAAAAAATGCTCAATGTCCCTAATTATTAGCGAAATACAAATCAAAACCACCCTGAGATATCATCTTAGCCCAGTAAGAATGGTCCACATCACAAAATCTCAAAACTGCAAATGCTGGTGTGGATGTGGACAGAAAAAAACACTTTTACACTGCTGATGAAACTGCAAACTAAGACAAACTTTTTGAAAGGAATTATGGAGAACCCTCAAAGAACTCAAGCTAGACCTCCTATTTGATCTGGGAATCCCATTACTGGACATGTACCTAGAAGGAAAAAATTCCTTTAAATCATAAGAACACGTGTACTAAACCATTTATTGCAGATTAATTTACAATGGCTAAAATGTGGAAACAGCCTAAATGCCCACCAATCCAGAAATGAATTAACAAGCTGTGGTATATGTATAACATGGAATGCTATACAGCCATTAAAAAGATGGAGACTTTATATCTTTTATGTTAACCTGGATGGAAGTGGACCACATTATTCTTAGTAAAACATCACAAGAATAGAGAATAATGCATACTATGTACTCAATTTTTATATGAGGATAATTAATGAACTAGTACATGGTGGTGATGGGGGAAAGGGAGAGCAGTGAGATAGATAAGGAGGGAGGGGGTGAGAGAAGGGAAGAGCAGAGAGAGGGAAGAAGGGAGTGGGTGGGGTCTCAGTGTGCAACACACCTTTTGAGGGCAAGACACAATTACAAGAGGGACTTTACCTAACAAATGCCATCAGTGTAACCTGTTATCTTTTCCCTCAATGAATTCCCAACAATAAAAA
>CAUYRH010094919.1:0-12599 GCA_963574655.1 Perodicticus potto
TTTTTTTGAGACAGAGCCTCAAGCTGTCACCCTGGATAGAGTGCCGTGGCATCACAGCTCACAGCAACCTCCAGTTCCTGGGCTCAAGCGAGTCTCCTGCCTCTGCCTCCCAAGTAGCTGGGACTATGGGCGCCTGCCACAAAACCCGGCCATTTTTTGGTTGCAGCCGTCATTGCTGTTTGGCGGGCCCGGGCTGGATTCGAACCCGCCAGCTCAGGTGTACGTGGCTGGCGCCTTACTCACTGAGCCACAGGTGCCGAGTCTTTTTTTTTTTTCTGAGACAGAGTCTCATTTTGTCACCCTCGGTAGAGTGCTATGGCGTAACAGCTCACAGCAGATTCAAACGCTTAGGCTCAAATGATTCTCTTGCCTCAGTCTCCCAAGTAGCAGGGACTATAGGCACCTGCCACAATGCCCGGCTATTTTTAAAGATGAGGTCTCACTCTGGCTCAAGCTGGTCTCGAACCTGTGAGCTCAGGCAATCCATCTGCCTCGGCCTCCCAGAGTGCTAGGATTACAAGCATGAGCCACTACACCCGGCCTGGATGTTTCTTTCCTAGCAGGCTTTAAGTATTTTACAGCTGTTCCTCATTTAATCCTCATAACAAACCTACGAGGTTAAGTATTACCATTATCTTCATTTGACAGAAGAGTCAACTGAGGCCCAGAGAAGTTAAATTAGCTGTCCAAGGTTACACAATCAACCTTGCACAAACCCAGGCAATCTAGCTCCAAAGTTCATATACTCAACCACTTTACTGCATCATTTGTCCTATTTTCTGCAATCTCAGAGCAGCCTAGAGAATCTGCCTAATAAGAACTATCACATCTACATAATATCAAAAGAAAGCAAGTATCTGGGCTTCCGGGAACAAGGAGCAGATTTATAAATGAAGCATCTCTACAAGAGGAACCAAATAGCTCTCAGGAGCAGAAACTGAAGTAGGCCCCAGCAATGTTCATTCTTGGGAGTTTTAAATCCATAACTATGTTGAAAATTAATCCCTCATCTTACTTCTAATGTCAAAATGCTCCCAAACACATTATTCTCTTCTCTGTAAAGTATACATAAAATATATTGAAAAGAGAACATTTACGAAAAAGAGAACTGAGGAGAGAACATTTAAGAAAAAAACATTTGGAGTGGTGCTGGTGGCTCAAGGAGTAGGGCGCCAGCCCCATATACCGGAGGTAGTGGGTTCAAACCCGACCCTAGCCAAAAACTGCAAACAAAAGAAAAAACATTTAATACATTCACAGTTAACATTTAGGAAACTAAAGAAAACTAATTTGATTCTGAAAACCCATCAGATTAAGAATAACTTATTGCATATGGATACATACAAACAAGACTAGAAAAGATGGGCAGAAAGGAAATTTTGATTAATAAACTTTTTTTTTTTTTTTTTTGGTTTTCAGACAAGGTCTTGCTTTGTCACCCAGGCTAGAGTGCAGTGAGGGTTATCACACCTCACTGCTACCTCAAACTCCTAGACTAACGCAATCCTCCTATCTCAGCCTCCCAAAGTGTTAGGAACATAGGCAGGAGCCATCATGTCCAGTCTAATTTATAAAATTTTGTGTTTTTTTGAATTTTTATAATATATTGTTTTTATAATATATTTTTTTAGAAGTCTATCCATTTATTCAGAAAGTTGATTATTGAAATGATAAAAGCTATCAAACAGTAAATAATATATAATCCCTATTTGTTTAATATATATAAACACAACTATATATATAAACAATATGAACACAAATACATGCATAGACAAAGTCTGGAAAACACACACCACAGAGTTCATTAGCACTTTGTCAATTCTGGATAGGTGTGGGATTAGAGCTTTGTTCTTTTCTTTTTTTGAGACAGAGTCTCAGTATGTCGCCCTCTGTAGAGTGTACGTCACAGCTCACAGCAACTTCAAACTATTGGGCTTAAGCAATTCTCTTGCCTCAGCCTCCCAAGTAGCTGGGACTATAGGTGCCAGCCACAATGCCCAGCTATTTTTTTTTTTTTTTTTGAGACAGAGCCTAAAGCTGTCACCCTGGATAGAGTGAGGTGGCATCACAGCTCACAGCAACCTCCAATTCCTGGGTTCAAGCGTGTCTCCTGCCTCTGCCTCCCAAGCAGCTGGGACTACAGGCGCCCACCACAACGCCCGGCCGTTTTTTGTTTGCAGCCGTCATTGTTGATTGGCAGACCTGGGCTGGATTCGAACCCACCAGCTCAGGTGTACGTGGCTGGCGCCTTAGCTCATTGAGCCACAGGTGCCAAGCCAACCCAGCTATTTTTTTATCGTTGTTGTTTAACAGGTCTGGCTGGGTTGGAACCCGCCAGCCCTGGTGTACGTGGCCAGTGCCCTAATCACTGAAATATGGGCGCCAAGCCATTTGGAGATTATTTTGTTTATTTTCTTCCCTTTCCTTGCTTGTATTTTTCTATTTTCTATAACAGTGGTGTCCAACCTGTGGCCCAAAGGCCAGATGCTGATTTTGTGAGGACCATTTTTGCTTATCTATGGTTATTGGATATCACAAAAAGTATGCACAGGCCCTCTTTTTCCTAATCATCTTTCGTTAGTGTTTGTGTATTTAATGTGTAGACCAAGACAACTCTTATTATTCCAAAGTGCGATAGAGAAAACAAAAAAGGTTGGACGTCCCTGTTCTACTACGAAGCTGTAACTAAGATAAGAAGAAAAGTTAAGGCTTGGCGCCCATAGGTCAGTGAGTAGGGCGCCAGTCACATACACCAAGGCTGGCAGGTTCAAAACCAGCCCTGGCAAGCTATATATCAATGACAACTGCAACAAAAAACAGATGGGTGCTGTGGCAGGTGTCTATAGTCCCAGCTACTTGGGAGGCTGAGGCAAGAGAATTGCTTAAGTCCAAGAGTTTGAGGTTGCTGTGAGCTGTGATGCCACGGCACTCTACCAAGGGTGACACAGCGAGACTCTCTAAAGAAAAGAAGAAAAGTTTATTTTTTATTTTATTTTTTTTTTTTTTTAAGGTTGCAGCCACCATTGTTGTTTGGCGGGTCCGGGTTGGATTCGAACCCGCCAGCTCAGGTGTACGTGGCTGGCGCCTTAGCCCGTTGAGCCACAGGCGCCAAGCCAATCACTTCAGTTTTTGTAAGCTCTTCTCTGTTTCTCAGTTGCTTAGAGGTGTGTGCATTAAGTTGGATGACAGATAGTAATTTCCAGAAATTGTATTGGGAAGTAATAAGCCTTGTGAATTTCATTGAGCAGAGTTACTGTTTCATTTTTATGGGACTTCCCAGAGCCTCTAATACAATGGAAACTGCTATCTGCTGGAGTTAGGACCAAAAGTTGATCAATTAAAAGACATAAATTGAAACAGAGGATCATAAAAATAGACTCAGATCCTAAACATTCTGTTTTAATTTCTGTCATTTGCTAATTTTTTGCTCTGAACTGCGGTATCTTAGATTCCATTTCTCCAGCTTACACTGCACCCCTCATCCAGATGTCAGTTTGGCCTTCTTTAAACAATACCAGGGACTGGGCAGCGCCTGTGGCTCAGTGGGCAGGGCGCTGGCCCCATGTACCGAGGGTGGCAGGTTCAAACTCAGCCCTGTCCAAACTGCAACAAAAAAATAGCTGGGCGTTGTGGTGGGCGCCTGTAGTCCCAGCTACTCGGGAGGCTGAGGCAAGGGAATCGCCTAAGCCCAGGAGTTGGAGGTTACTGTGAGCTGTGTGATGCCACGGCACTCTACCATGGGCTATAAGGTGAAACTCTGTCTCTACAAAAAAAAAAAAAAAAAAAAAAGAATACCAGGGACTACATTTGTGAAGCAACTTGATACCAAATCAATCCTTCTAGATTTTTATGAATTTTTTCCAGTTTTCCAAATCTTGCCCACGCATACTTTGACAGCTGTCTTATAGCAACTTGTCCTTACCATGCTTTTCTGAAGCCTCTAACCTGGTTTTTCCAGGACCAATTACTTCTTTTCACAGTTGCATTTCATCCATCTATGTATAGTTAAAATCATAGGCACTAGCAGCAAAAACGGGGCTGGGAACAATATGATTGATAGTCACTCAACAGCTGGGAGCATCAGGCTGTGTTACCAGGAATCATCAGGTAATCAGGCTGGTTAACTGTTAACCTGTGTTGTGCATGCACAGAGATATGAGTCTCTGAGAAGGCTCAAATGTTTATTTTCCTCAATTATCTTGGAATGTTTTTGTATTACTGCAGGACTTGTGTTCCACAGAACGTACTTCGAGAAACACTGGCTTGCAGCCACTTCTTTGAAACCGCTTTCTGTAGGATTCATGATAAAGTTTCTCTTTGTGCCATAGGCTCTTGAATAAACAGACTGGTCTGACTCCAGATGCTCCGTACCTGGACCCCTGCCTACCCCTAGACATTAAAGATGAAATCCAGCAAAATGGGCAGACCATATACCTACGAGGGACTGGAGACTTTGACCTGTGTCGAGAGACTGTCCAGCCATTCATGAATAAAACAAACGAGACACAGACTTCCCTCAATGGGGTCTACCAGCCCCCAATTAACTTCCAGAACAGTGAATTCTATGGCTTCTCTGAATTCTACTACTGCACTGAGGATGTATTACGCATGGGCGGAGACTACAGTGCTGCTACATTTACTAAAGCTGCAAAGGTAACCTTCCAAGAAGCCAGCTGCTCCTTCATGCTTCTGACAGACCAGGGTGGGCGGTGACATCGTCTGTGTTCCTTTCACATTTGGAGCGTGTTCCCTTTGGTTGAGGGGGATTAAAGAGTCTTAGCAGAAGTGGAAAATGTACTGTAGGCTGATTGCGCCCACCGCTGCCTTAGCTGCTCTGTTCACCAGTGACCCCAGATTATAGCCTCATGCCATTGTCCTGCTTTGCTGCATCTGACAGAGCTCCCACCAGCCTTCACACACGGCGAGCTACCAGGACACTCCTATTGTCTTGTTCTGCCTTTTTTTTTTTCTTGTTTTTTTGAAAGAAAGTCTCACTACGTTACCCTTGGTAAAGTGCCGTGGCATCACAGCTTCACAGCAACCTCCAACTCTTGGGCTTAAGCGATTCTTTTGCCTCAGTCTCCCAAGTAGCTGGGACTACAGGCACCCACCGCAATGGCCAGCTGTTTTTTTTGTTGTTGTTGCAGTTGTCATTATTGTTTAGCAGGTCCGGGCTGGGTTCAAACCTGCCAGCTCGATGCATGTGGCTGGCACCATAACCACTGTGCTATACGCACCGAGCCTGTTCTGCCTTTCTAACACCCTTAAACCTTGTTAATGCCTGCCTCCTTCCCTTGGCCCCCTGATCCAGGTTCTTGGGTGGTGTCAGCCATGCTCTTGCTTTGCCGTTCCCTCTCAAGAAGCATCCCTAGTCCTCACCCTGCCCGGTCATCTCCTGGGTTTCACACTCCAAGCATACTCTCCCACCCCATTTATCCCCATTGTGCTGTCTGGATTAATGGCATCACCAGCCATCCAGCTCCCTCCCTGAAACCTAAGAGTTGTGTGTGCACTTCTTCCTGTCTCATTCATGCCTCTCCCACACCCCCGTATACTCCATCTCCGAGTATGACATTTTATCTCATAAGTAGCTCTCAAACCCACCTCAGCGTCTACAGCGCTTTATATACTCACATTGTTATCAAACAACTGCTAGTTCCCTTCAGGCTCTCTGCTACTTCCCGTCTGTGTCTCGGTTCATGGTGTCTCCTCTTCCTGAAATGCTTGGTCTGTCCCCTCTCCCCAGCTGAGCCTTGTTTGCTTATGTTCCTGTCACACACCAGGGTGAAGTTTCACAGCCTCTTTGAGCCTCAGTTCTTCATGCTTTAGGTTCGGTAGTACATTCAGAAGCACATGATGTTAGCTATTAATATTATTACAGATAACTTCAGGGAGCAGTGATACATCTTTTCTCTTAAAGACAAAGCCTTTTGTAATCATTATCATCTTCCCAACACCTTGCACATGTTTTCTGCAGACTAGGTACTCAGCTTCAACTAGCTAGAATAGTACTTTACAAAAGTTTATACCTGTACCATGCGATCATGGAGGGAGAAACTGCATAGTTTTGGAGAGATTGGTTGTGGGCAATGAAGTACTCTTTAACAATACACTTGGCAGAATTTTCAGGTAAAGAAAAGGCAATGTATTTGCTAATCGGTAGGTATTCACTGAGTGTATGTCTTTGTCTTGCATTCACTGTATAAGCTATGTGTTTCCTAATTAGAAGGATATGCTTATTATGAGTATGAATATAGTAAACCATTTTTTAAATGAAAAGTTTTTAATAAGACTTTACTAGTGATTTATTTGAGGTTTGAAATTTCTTTCAGGATTATTGTGCAACAAAGTGGTCGCTCTTGCGGGAACGCTTTGACCGAGGACTGTATGCCTCTCACGCTGACCTCCACAGGCTTAAGTAAGTACTAGAAGTTCAAGCCCTGGGTGTTCCTAAGAAAGCATTAATGCAGTGCTGGCTCCACTGGCTTGCCATGCCCTGGCTTCAGCCTCCCTCCTACTCCATCGTCCTTCTTATCTGCCCTTTCCTCCTTTCCGCTGTCCCTTGCCCCTGAAAATTACAGTTTGATACCTTTGTTTATTCAAGTCCTACCCAGTCAAGTCAGAGGCTGACCCTGTCCAGTCTTCTGCCCACTCAACCAGACTTCATCCCTCTCTCTGAATCTCTACAGATGTCCCAAAAGCCGTCTCTAAAGTCACCACAGAGGGAAAAATGGGAAATTATAGCTAAATGTACCTTTATTTATTTTTTATTTTTTATTTTTTTTGCATTTTTTGGCCAGGGCTGGGTTTGAACCTGCCACCTCCAGCATATGGGGCCGCACCCTACTGTTTTGAGCCACAGGTGCCGCCCAAATATACCTTTATTTATAAAATATTCATATAAAATTTTACGAAATATTCTTGATGTGTTGGTCACCTCTTTGTAAAATTTTGTAATAATATTTTGTAAATAAAGCTACATTTAGCTACAATTTTCCTTATTCCCTATGTGTGTCAACTTTAAGGGCAGCTTTTGGGATGACCTCTCTAATGTACTTGTCATATTCCACTTTGTTTTGTAGTTATTTGGTACTTCTTAAAAATTGCTGTCATGATAAGTCACTTAAGTGCAGAGACTATATCTTGTAAATTATTGTTTTTATTATTTGCTTAGCACAATGCTTTCAAAAAATAGGCCTCTAATAAATATTTAAATTCGTAGAATATCAGAGTTGGGAAGGACCATCATACCTTCTCATTTTATGTAACAAACTATAGTACAAAGAGGTCGGAACTTGCTTAGTATTCGTTGAATAAATGATGGAATGCGTGAAGGTAGAAAATTCATAACATACTAAATTATACCAAGACTAAGTTTCATGAACTAATTGATTTTGACAGGTAAACTGCTTCGTGTTGTGGGAGGTGGGCATGAACCAAGTAAATCAGTGTGAAACACACAGACCTGGTGTGGCTGCCCAGAGAGCTGGCCTGAATGAGGAAGCCTTTATACCCAGTGCTGGTCACAGGAGGAAAGTCTGTCTCTGTGTGGTGCCAAGTGGACAAGTGGCTCAGTCTGACATGTGTTTGTACTTATCATTTGTAGGTATCAGTGCTTCAAATCTGCCTGGATGTATGAGGTTTTTCATAGGGGCTTTTCATTTCCTATCAACTATAAAAACTTGAAGACCGCCTTGCAAGTTTATGACAAGGAGGTTCAGTGGACGCTAGGAGCAATCCTTTACAGGACCCGCTTTTTACCCTTAAGGTAGGGCTTTGAATTTGGTACTGAGAATCAAAAAGGTGCTTCTGTGCAGTTACAGTGCCTGGTGGCAACTGTGGTGTGTGGGTGTTTGGGGGTGGCTGTCAGAGCTGTCACGGCAGGATGGAGGAGTCAGTGGCACTTGCATTTCTTCTACCCAGCTTCCCAGGGCTCTTCTTTCCTCCCCACCCTGCTCATCCCGTAATACACACAGCACTTTTGTGTTTTAGGTTTTGATTATTCTCAGCTGTTGGCTTCCCAGCCCCTGCTTTAGGGTTAATTCAGTGGCTCTTAATCTTTATGGCTTTGGACCCCTTCTCACAATACTGTTTTTAAATGTGTACTGTGAATATATATATAGGATTACAGAGGAAGCCATTGTGTTGAAATACATTTATCAAAACACTACAGAAAACTAATGTATGGTACAGTCCTATATGTTCTTCTTTATTAACACATTAATTAGCAAGGCCTAGCAGCAGAACTAGCGCTTTTTGTGATTTCGTGTAGTAGTGAGCATCAGTGATCCTGAGAGGCTTCAACGACTTGTGTGAGATAAACAATTCACAGTTTTCATTAAGAGTTGAGTCATATTTTGCCAGTACTGCAATACCTGTGTTTGTGATCAAAGGAAATGCTAAGTTTCAGTCAGATTGGGTAAATAAAAATATATGCTTTTCTCCATTCAAGTTTGCAGACCCAGTTGACCCCCTGTTAGGAACATTCATTAACTGATAGATGTTTTATTAGCTCTTTTCCTCCAATTAACTGAGCATCTCCCTAGCAATACTCCTGGATGGTCTAACTGTGAAAATTATGACAGTGGGTATTGTGGATTACAGCCCTGTGGTTGGATTCTACATTGACTTCTATGTGTTGGAAACCCTCACAGTACTTCTTAATTTCTCTGGTTTTTGATAACCAAATGATAATGATGGTACCTGCTATGGATTTCTGAATACACTTCCACATGTGATCAAGTTAATACTTAAAGTACCCCACATTTCACAAGTAAAGAAACCAAGTCTTAGCCACCAGGGTGGGGTTCTGGTCCACAGTGCTGGGGCCTATACCAGCCCCTCCTGCCCCATGCCCTGTGTACCGTTTCCACCACTCCCTCACTTAACCTGTCCCGTTGTTTCTGTTGTTTGGTCTCCATGTGGACAGAGACATCCAGCAGGAGGTTTTCCGGGCCAGTCATGCTCACTGGCGGGGCGTCTCCTTTGTCTACAATCACTACCTGTTCTCTGGCTGCTTCCTGGTGGTCCTCCTGGCCATCCTGCTCTACCTGCTGCGGCTCCGTCGTATCCACTGGCGCACTCTGCGCCCCAGCTCCGCTGCTGCAGTCTGGATGGAGGAAGGCCTCCCTTCCCAGAAGGCTCCAAGCACCTTGTGAACCCAGTTAGACCTCCAGGAAGACTCAAGGAAAAGCCATTTTTGCCTCAGGGTTTCTCCTCTTTATTTTCCTGTGGTTTTGTTTTTCCTTTTCCTTTTTGTTCCTTAAAAGCAAAATCCATTGTTTGTAAGCCTTGCTGTCCATTTAGCTGTTTTGATCACAGCTTTAAATTGAGGAATAGGGAAAAGGGACGTTCACTTGATTTTGGCTGCGTAGGACATCGGCCAAAAGTTAACACAATTTTGTGGTTTTCTTTAAGGTACATTAAATTTTAAACAGATGCACTTTGATATTTGAAAGACATGGAAATGCTGTGTTCTGTCAGTAGAGACAGGACAGAAGAGTGATACTTTTATAAAACCAAAAACTTATTGACTGAAATGATTACCTTTTTTCTCTATCTTGAAAACGCTAAAGACAGTGATGTTTCATTTTTATTTATTGTTCAGGTCTGTAACTATACATGTTTTCTTTTCAGGTTTAAAAATTTAAAACCATTTATATCCAAAATAAAGAAACATAGGCACCTGGAGGTAACCATTTTTAAAATTTTTAGTGAAGAAATGTGGAAAATGTGAACTATTGAGCTTTGTGTGTGTGTGTGTGTGTGGAAAATGCTCATGAAGTGGAAATGAGGGAATGTGGTGCTGGTTGTAAGCATATTCTTATAAAAACATGCTTCAAAACAGACGTGGTGGCTCATGCCTGTAATCCTCTTACTCTGGGAGGTTGAGGTGGGTGGATTGCTGGATTGCTTGAGCTCAGAAGTTCAAGACCAGCCTAAGCAAGAGCAAGACCTCGTCTCTACTAAAAATAGAAAAATAGCCATGCATACTGGCTGTCCCAGCTACTTGGGAGGCTGAGGCAAAAGGATTGCTTGAACCCAAGAGTTTGAGGTTGCTGTGAGCTACAATGACGCCATGGCATTCTATCCTGGATGACGGAACAAGACTGTCTTTAAAAAAAACAACAAAACATACACTTCAGAATTTACTAATGCATTACATTTAGCAAAATCCCCATTACTGTTATCTTTTCTTGACCCTAGGTAATTACATTGTTTACCTTATATTTCAGTGGCCTTAGAATATTTTGTTTTTGAAAGAACTGGATAATTCATTAAGTCTCACTGGTTTTAATTTTATTAGAACTAGAACTAACTTCCAGTCACTTCACTGTTTCTTAGACGTACACTTCTGTTTGTGTAATTGTGCTCCAATTTCTCCCAACTTCAAGCCAGTATCCTCTCTCCCCAGCCTCTTAGTTAGAAGTTGTCTCAGCAGGTTGATTTGGGAGACACATAGCTTGATAAGTTCTCTTTATTGTTGCTGTAGTTGAGGCTGTGGTTGGCAATGCCACTCAATCCAGATCGAGGGAAGAGTCTGAATCTAATACAAGAAAAACTTATGTTTTGAAAAAAACAAATCTGACATTATAAGCAAAAACCAAAAAAGGACAACAGAATTGGTATATGTGAAATTGGTTATTTTTTACCCATTCATTTAGTTTAGAAGTTTTAGGAATTCTCGTATATATTTTTTTAGATTAAGTTCTTTTTGTGTGAATGTGTATGTGTGTGTACATGTGTATATACATGTACTATTTCCTAACTCCGGAACAGTTAAATTCACATATTTAGTTACAAATTGGTGCCCTAAGTGGAACCCCTGCTGTAACAGATTCCTAAAATTTGTGGAAGATAAATAAAAAAATAAATAAAAATAAATAAAAAAATAAAACGGGAACAAATACTTGGAACTAAGTAATGGGCAGAGACTGGAAGAGCAGGCTGGAAGAGGCCTGTTCTGCTATGAACTGATTATTAAGGGCGAGTCTGGTAAGGGCTCACAAGAAAAGACTGGGGAAAGTCTGCCCCAGGTATGGCTTGACCTGCCACTCCAGAAGTACAGGTCATAACCTTGGTGGCATCCAAGGCTATTAATTCCGCAGACAAGAGCTGTGGGGGTATAGCTGCCTCCACCTAGATTTTGTGCACAAGTAGGGGGCCCAGGTGGAGACTCGTCACGGGCAAAGTAGTCTAGTCAGTCTTAAAATATTTGTTTATGCAGCAGAATTTCACCTTATTTTTCGTTCTAGATTATTTTCAAAATGAGTTTTCTAGCAAACTAGGAAACCTAGTCTCTCCAAAATAAAATTTTAAAAGTTCTAGTTAAGGGAGCCCATTATACTGTGTTGAGACATTGCATTCCAGGGGTGGCCTCATGTAGTTTCTCACAATTCTGTACATTCCACAGAGGAAACTGCCAGGTGCTGCCTCTGAGTGGTGCAGGGTGGGTGAGAGGTAGGCGAGGAGGAGCTTAATTCAAGAGGTGAAGGATTCACCTCTAGAGCTGACCAGGGAGGCAGTAAACTGTGTCCTTGAAATAAAAGGCCAGGCGCAGAGGTTCATGCCTGTAATTCTAGCACTCTGGGAGGCCGAGCCAGGTGGATTGCTTGAGCTCATAAGTTTGAGACCAGCCTGAGCAAAAGCAAGAACCCATCTCTACTAAAAACATAGAAAAACTGAGACAAGAGGATTGCTTGAGCCCAAGAATTGGAGGTTGCTGTGAGCTATGAGCCATGGCATTCTACCTAGGGCTACAGCTGGAGACTCTCAAAAAAAAAGAAACAAAAGAAATTGGACCGGGAACTTGATAAAAGCGCTATCAAAGGAAAACACTCTCTGTTAAGCACTGCATCAGGGGTCCTCAAACTTTTTAAACAGGGGGCCAGTTCAGTGTCCCTCAGACTGTTGGCGGGCCGGACTATAGTTTTAAAAAAAAAAACTATGGACAAATTCCTATGCATACTACACATATCTTATTTTGAAGTAAAAAAATAAAACGGGAACAAATGCAATATTTAAAATGAAGAACAAATAAAGTTAAATCAACAAACTTACCAGTATTTCAATGGGAACTTTGGGCCAGCCTGCTTTTGGCTAATGAGATGATCAATGTCCAGTTCCATATTTGTCACTGGTAGTCGTAACAAGTGATGCAAGTGTGCATCAATTAGTCTAGATTTGGTTAGAGATTTCAGATGTTTCATTCTGGAAAAAGTCTGTTCACAGACATAAGTGCTACCAAAGATGGTTGCCATTTTGAGTGCATGGTTCCTGAGATTAGGATATTTCCTATGGGGGAGAGATGCATAGAAATTAGGAAGGCTGACTGGGTGCCTGTGGCTCAACGGGCTAAGGCACCAGCCACGTACACCTGAGCTGGCGGGTTCAAATTCAGCCCCGGCCTGCCAAACAACAGTGACGGCTGCAACCAAAAAAAAATTGGCCAGGCGTTGTGGCGGGCACCTGTAGTCCCAGCTACTTGGGAGGTGGAGGCAGGAGACTGGCTTGAGCCCAGAAATTGGGGGTTGCTGTGAGCTGTGATGCCACAGCACTCTATCCAGGGTGACAGCTTGAGGCTCTGTCTAAAAAAAAAA
>CAUYRH010094922.1:0-21549 GCA_963574655.1 Perodicticus potto
GTTCTCACAAAGTAATGAGAAAGTCTCTTGAATGTTATCGCAATCAGGTTGATGAAAGTATCTCTGATTGTATCTGAAGCCCGTACACTGTACCCCATGACTGAATTATTGTACACAGATATGATTCAATAAAAAAAAAAAGAAAAGAAAAGAAAAGAAATCTTGAGCTGAAGCAATCTGCCTACCTTGGCCTCTCCGAGTGCTGAAATTATAGGCATGAGCCACAGTACCCACCCTGCCTTCAACATATTTCTTTTCCAATTTTTTTTTTTTAATTTCAGACTATTAGGTGGTACACATTTTGTTTACATACTTTGTTTTGGTACAGATTTAATCAAAGTTATACACATAAGTGTGCACTGTACCCAGTAGGTATGAATTTACTCAACCTCCCCTCCCCTCCTCCCAGCTTGATTTTCACTGAGAATTACTTTGATATGTGTACTTAAGTGTTGATGGATCAGTTTCAATTTGGTTTTTGAGTACATGTGTTTGTTTCTCCATTCTTGTGATGTTTCACTTAGAAGAATAGTTCCCAGTGCTCTCCAATTTGTTCACAAACATACAAGATTGCCAATTTTGTTATGGCTATTTTCCATGGTACACTTGTACCGCATTTTATTAATCCATTAATGTATTGGTAGGCACTTGGACTGTTTTCATACCTTTGCAATTGTGAATGTGTTGCTATAAACATTTGAGTGCAGGTGTCCTTTTTATAAAACGACAAGTTTTCCTTTGGGTATATACCCAGCAGTGGGATTGCTGAATCAAATGGCATGTCTACTTTAAGTTCTCTGAGGTATCTCCATACAAATATTTTCACATAAGTTACACTAGCTTGCAGTGCCTTGAACAATGCATGAGTTCCTTTCCACATCCATGCCAGTAACTATTCTTTTGAGATTTTTCTGAACACAGGCCATTCTCATTAGAGTTAGGTGATCTCTCATTGTGGTTTTGAATGCATTTCCCTACTAATTACTCATTGAGCATTTTTGCATGAGTTTATTGGCCATTAGCATATCTTTATTTGAAACGTTTCTGATCATGTCTTTTGCCCCCTTTTTAATGGGGTTGTTTGATTGTTTCTTGCTGATTTGCTTGAGTAATCTGCAGATTCTAGTTGTCAGACCTTTATCAGATGTATAGCATGCAAATATTTTCTGCCATTCTGTGGGTTGTCTATTTGGTCTTTTGATTGTGTCCTTGGCTGTGCAGAAGCTTTTTAATTTGATCAAGTCCCACTCATTTATTCTTATTGTTGCTGTAATTGCTTTGGGGGTCTTCTTCATGAATTCATTGCCTAATATGATATCAATAAAAGTTTCTCCAACATTTTCTTCTAGGATTTTTGTGGTTTCCTGCCTTAAGTCTTTTATCCATTGTGAACGAACTGCTGAGTGGTGAGAGATGTGGATCCTCTTTCAGTCTTTTATATAAGGCTATCTAATTTTCTCAGCACCATTTATTGGACAGGTATTCTCTTCCCCAGTATATGTTTTTAATTATTTTGTCAAAAATCATATGGGAGTATGAGGATGATATCATCTTTGGGTTTTGTGTCTGATCCATAGGTCTATGTCTCCATTTTGGTGACAGTACCATGCTGTCAAGTTACTGATTCCAATAGCCTCATGGTATAGCTTGAAGCCTGGTAAAGTGAAGCCTCCTGCTTTGTTTTTATTATATAAGGTTGTTTTGGCTATTTGGGGTCTTTTCTGATTCCACATAAAGGCTAAAACTGTTTTTTCTACAACTTCAAAAAATGTAGTTGGTTAATAATGATTGCATTAAGGGTCGGTGCCCGTAGCTCAGTTGTTAAGGCACTGGCCACATACACTAGGGCTGGCAGGTTCAAATCCGACCCGGACCTGCTAAACAACAATGATAACAACAACAACAAGAAAATAATAGCCAGGCGTTGTGGCAAATGCCTGTAGTCCCAGCTACTTGGGAGGCTAAGGCAAGAAAATCGCTTGAAACCAAGAGTTTGATGTTGCTGTGAGCTGTGATGCCATTGCACCCTACTGAGGGCAACATAGTAAGGCACTGTCTCGAAAAAAAAAAAAAAATAATGATTGCATTGAATGTGTAAATCACTTTGGGTTTTAGAGCCATCTTTTATAATGTTTATTCACAAGCATGGTATCTGTTTCTATCCCCTGTAATTTCTTTCCTCAGTTCTTCATAATTCTCACCATAGAGGTCTTTCACCTGCTTTGTTAAGTATATTTTACTTTCTTTGTTGCTATTAACACAGTTATTGTCTTTTATTTGATTCTCAGATTCACTGTTGTTGACATATATGAAAGGGACTGATTTTTGTACATTTATAGTCTGAGACTTTACTGAATTTGTTAATCAATTTTAGGAGTCTCTTTGGGGTTTTCTAGATATAAAACTATGTCATCAGCAAAAAGCAACAATTTGACCCCTTCTTTCCCCATTTGTATACCCTTGATTTCCTTCTCTTGCCTGACTACTCTAGCTAGGACTTCCAGGACTATGTTGAACAGAAGTGTAGATAATGGGCAACCTTGTCTGGTTCCAGTCCTAAGTGAGAATGCTTTCAGTTTTTCTCAGTTCAATTTGATGTTGGCTGTGGGTTTGTCATACATCATTTTGAGGTAATTCTCAACTCTCCCTATTTGTTAAGCATTCCTATCATAAAAGGGAGCTCAATTTTGTCAAATGCTTTTTCTGCATCTATTGAAAAGATCATATGATCCTTGTTTTTTAATCTATGTGGTATACTTCTTATATATATTTGTGTATATTGAACTGTTGCATCTCTGGGATGAAACCCACTTGGTCATGATGAATTATTTTTTGATGTGCATCTGAATTTGGTTTGCAAAGCTTTTACTGAGAATTGTTGCATCCATATTCATAAGGGATATTGGCCTGGCATTTCCTTTTTAGTTGAAATTTCACCATAAATGTAATCATAACACTTTGGTGAACTTTCTCATAAAAATAATCACCAAAAAACTGTCTATTTATTGTTCCAAAGACAGCTTTTGTTCCATTCAGCTACTTATTACCCCATTGTAACTTACTTCATTTCTTCTTTCCTTTTTATTATTTCTATCCTACTTTCCTTCAAATTTGTCTTTTTTCTTCTAACTTCTTTAATAAATGCTTACCCCACAAATTTTTACTCCTTATTTCAATGATTTCCTGGCCCTATTCTTTTCATATCCTCTGCCCTAACCATGCCAAGGCAGCACAGGGCATCACTCTTTGTGACTTTACTCATCTAAGTACCTAAATGTCGCTCCAGCTTCAGAAACTCAGCACAAGTACAACCTTTTGCTTTGCCCTGACACTACTCAGGCCATAACTATGTCCTTCCTCTATCCACCACTAATCTTGTACCTATGCCAATCACAGCAAATATACATGAATCCAGAAAAACTTCCCATTGCAAGATGAACATACAAGAATAAACAGTATTCCTCTACGTCAACAATAATGCACTAAACCTGGTTATATGAAAGAAGTTAAAAAATAAACAGAAGTTAATCTTTAATCTAAGACCTCTGTGAGGAACATACCCAGACTCTACCAGAAGATACAAAACTAGGTCACAATGTCATAATCATAAAAGTGTACACTTACAACTCTAAGGATGTCAATTTATCCCCACATTAATGTAGACAACATAATTGTAAGAAAAATCTTAGAAGAACTTTGTAAAAAAACTCTTGAATAATGATTCTAAAATGTATTTAGAAGATTAAAGCTTAAATAGCTATAACGATTCTATCATAGATGAGAGAAAAGAGACTAGTGAAAAAGTTATTGAGCTATATTACAATTTATACTAAATGAAACAAAGTAGTCTGCTGTAGAAACAAAAAACAGAAGGTCTCAAAAAAAAACAGATTGGTATAAATAACTGATATATGATAGAAGTGGTACCAAAATTACTAGGGAAAACATGGATTAGAAATAAATTATGGTTAAAAATTATCTCAATATGTTATCTGGTACCATATACAAAAATGAATACCAAATAGACTAAAGATCTGATAGCAAATAATTTTATAGAAAACAAAACGAAACTTTTATGTCTTGGTTTATGGAACAATTATGTTGATATAAAAGCACAAATAAAAATGTTGAACACAATTCCTTTAACATTTAATAATTTCTGTTCAATTCTATATAACATAGGCAAAGTTCAGAGACTGACTCCAGGGAGAAGATATTTGCAATGAAGATTATAAATAATGTATGTAAAACTGGATTATAAACAATATGAAAGTAAGTCCTTTGAAAACAGCAAGGAAAATAATGGGCAGAGGCAACTTCAATTTAGCAAAAACTTAAGTTACAGGGTGGTGCCTATGGCTCAGTCAGTAAGGCGCCGGCCCCATATTCCGAGGGTGGCGGGTTCAAACCCAGTCCCAACCAAAACTGCAACAACAAAACAAATAGTTGGGCGTTGTGGCAGGTGCCTGTGGTCCCTGCTATTCAGGAGGCTGAGGCAAGAGAATCATCTAAGCCCAGGAGTTGGAGGTTGCTGTGAGCTGTGTGACGCCACAGCACTCTACCAAGGGTGATAAAGTGAGACTCTGTCTCTACAAAAAAAAAAAAAGAAAAGTTACATAAAATTTCATGCTGGTGAGGATGTGGGAAACGCCAGCCATCAAGCACTGCCAAGGGAAGTGTAAACTAGTGCAGCCATTCTGTAAAGAAATTTTATTGAGATGCACAGGCCCTATGAGGCCGAACTTCTACTCCTGGATATAAAGACTCAAACTTTTGAATAGGTTAAAAAAAAAAAAAAAGTTATACAAAATGGTATTCAAAACACACACCAAAAAATATGTGATAAACTAAAACTGCAACAGAAATGTAAACAAATGCTCACTGAATTAATATAAGTGACCAAAACACAGAAATCCACGTGAAGTGACAGTCAGTAAAAGGTGAAGTAAAGAGAGGATGACAGAACACAAAAACAGCCAACCCAGACAGATGCTAAGATCTTGCATGACAGAAAAAAGTCAAGACATCTCAGGCACAAAAATCAGGAAGTCAGCATGTTATGTAGCCACAACCAACAAAGTATCATAACATAATCAACTTTGTGATATAAGAACTGAAATAGTAATCCATTTTTAAGAATAAATTTAATATTATCTGATAAAAGAATAAAAGGAAAATTAGTTATAGATAACGTTTATAATTTAGGTTCAAAAGTTGAAGCTTATGAAATAAATGAAAACATCAGAGTAAGGAACTCCAAAGATGATCTCCTTCATAAAAGTAATGAGAAAAATGCATAAATTGTCAGAATAAACATTTCTGACTCAAAAAATTAATCAAGGACATGCGGTGATCCAGGATAACATTTATTCAAGGAAAAAAATGAATCTCTGTTTATAGGTTTACCCTCCCCCCCAAAAAAATATAACTTAATTCCCAATACCTCAGAATATATACTTATTAGGAAATAGTATTTATAAGGCAAATCACATTAAATCACATTAGGCTTGGTCCAAATCCAATATGACTGATGCCCTCATAAGAGTGGGGACTTTGGAGACACAGACAGATACAGAGAGAATAGGATGGGAAGAGTCACACAAGACTGGAAACAAGACTGGGAACAGGCCTTCCCTCACATCATTCAGAAGGAATCAAGCCAGAAAATATCTTCTAGCCTCCTGAACTATAAGACAATGCATTTCTGTTGTTTAAGCCTATCCGTGGTTCTTTATTACAGAATCCCTAACAAACCTAATACACTTAGTAAGAACAGTGAGCTTAAAGAATTTTAACTTGCCCTTTTCTCATCTCTCCTTCCCCAGCTCTGCATAGCCTTGAAAGCAAAGAATTCAGTCACAGTAAAAGCCAGCAGCCAGGCATCCATAGCCGGGGACAGACAAGGTTAGAGTGCCTGTAAAGCCTGTTTCCCAGAGAACTGTCATTTACTGACCTGTCTGGAAGCATCCTTGATCTCACTCACAAGGCTGCCTCGGAGTGCACTGAGTGCAAAAAGCCTTTCTCCAGAAGTATTTGTCAAAAACAACTAGAAGCCACCATTTAACTTTGTGACTGCCTGATACAGTAGGTAACAGTTGGGGAAAACAACAGACTAAACAAAAATCTTAGAAGGGAAAAGCTGGGGAACTGACATATGCAAATGTTTCTGACACATTTCTGGGAAAACAGTGGGTTACATGCATGCGCAAGGTTGTGTGCATGACTAGGACTGCTGTATGCTCAGTAAACACCAAGAGGACATAAGTTTTCATCTTTGGCTGAATCTTACACATAATACAGAATACATCATTTGTTCAGCAAAATCACTAAACAAACAATATCAGCAAACACCAGCAACATCATACACTGAAAAGGGGGAAGAATCTTATTTCCAGAGTTTTTATGTTACTTTCTGTATGAAGGTATAGAAAATCTCTGTGTCACCCATGGTGGAATGCAGTTGTGTGATCAGTCCTGAGTTCAAGCAATCTTCCTGCCTCAGCCTCTCAAGTAGCTGGAACTACTGGCATGTGTCACCATGCCTGGCTAACTTTTTTACATCTTTTTTTTTTTTTTTGTAGAGTTCTCACTATGTTGTTCAGGCTTGTCTCAAATGTCTGGCCTCAAGCCTCAGCATCCCAAAGCACTGAGATTGCACTGCACCCACAAGTCTTCAAGACAAGTTTCAATGTCAAGTTTTCTACTAAAGATTTGAGACAATGCAGAAAACCAAGAAAGTATGGCCATGTGCATTTTCTAAAAGTAGCCATTTGAAACTTGCCCCTAGGAACACCAAAGTTGGACTCACAGGAAAAGGATTTTAAATTAACTCCTGTATGTATTATCAAAAAAAACCATATCAAATATACAAAAGAAGAGTATGAGACAATGTCTCTTGAAAGAGCAAATATCAGTAAAGAGATATAAATTAGAAGAGAACCAAAAGAAACTGTGGATTAAAAAGTATAATAACTTAAATGAAAAATTCAGTAGAAGGAATCAACAGTAGATTAAACAGGCAGAAGAATCAGCGAACATGAAGACAGCTCAATTTTATATTATCTATTCTGAGAAACAGTAAAATAAAAAGACAAATGAGAGAGATAAATTAGACAGAGAACTATAAGAAACTCTCACGCATATCAATGCATGCAAATAAGAGTCACAGCAAAAGAGAAGAGGTCAGAAAGAATATTTAAAGAAATAATGGTAAAAATTTACCAAATATGATGAATAACATGAATCCATGTATCTAGTAAGCTCAATAAATTCCAATTCTGATAAACCTAAAAAGAACATATCCAGATATACCATGATCAAATGAACAAAATCCATAAACAACATTGAAAGCAGTAATAGAGAAACAATCATCACATAAAAGTGATACTCAATTAAGGGCTGATTTTTTTTTTTTTTTTTTTTTTTGAGATGGAACCTCAAGCTGTCATCCTGGGTAGAGTGCTGTGGCATCACAGCTCACAGCAACCTCCAACTCCTGGGCTCAAGCGATTCTCCTGCCTCTACTTTCCAAGTAGCTGGGACTACAGGCACCCGCCACCATGCCCGGCTATTTTTTGGTTGCAGCCGTCATTGTTGTTTGGCGGGCCTGGGCTGGATTCGAACCCACCTGCTCAGTTGTATCTGGCTGGTGCCTTAGCCACTTGAGCCACAGGCGCCGAGCCAAGGGCTGATTTCTTATCAGAAGCCATAATGAAATATAAAATCTGAATGGTCCTAAAACAAGCAGCACTTAAAATAGTTATCAAAAGACTTCCCACAAAGAAAAGTCTCAAACCAGACGGATTGACTGGTAAATTTCATCAGACAAAGTAGAAGTAACAATAATCCTTCACAAACTTTTCCAAAAAATAAAAGAGGATGGAATACACATCAGCTTATTCTATGAAGCCACTATTACCCTAAAACCAAAATCAGACAAAGAAATCACAAGAAGATTGCACGCTAATATTCCTGACACTAGTAACCTAATCTGGCAATATAAAAAGGACTAAACATCATAATCAACTAGGCTTTATCTCAGGAATGCAAGCCTAGTTCAAAATACAAAAATCAGTGTAATTCATCATATTGACCATAAAGGACAAAAAAACATATGTTCATCTCCATAGATATGGGAAAAAGCATTTACCAAACCCTAACCTTTTTTCCCAAAAAAAGCATTCAACAAACTGGGAACAGAGAAGATAATCCTCAACCTGATAAGAAGTACCTACAAAAAATAAATAAATAAATAAATAATCACAGCTAACCATCATACTTAATGATGGAAACTGATGTCAGTACAATATGAAAATAGCAGTAGTATTTCTATGTACTAGCAATTAGCAACCCAAAACTGAAGTAAGTGAAATGACCCCATTTACAATAGCATCAAAAATAATAAAATACTTAGAAGTCAATTTTAAAACAGAAGTATAAGACTTACATACTGAAAACTACAAAACATCATTGAAAATAATGTTAAAAGACTTAAACAAATGGAAAGACACTCCAAGTTCATGGATTGGAATATTTAATATTATTAAGGTGTGAATACTCCTGAAATTGACCTACATATTCAATGCAATCCCAATTAAACAAAAATCCAAATAGGTTTTTTGTAGAAATTGACAAACTGATTCTAGCATTAATATGGTATTGCAAGGAACCTGGAGTATCCAAAACAATCTAGAGAACAAATTTGAAATAATCACACATAAGGATTCTAAAACCTACTATACAGCTCAATAATTAAGACAATAAGATAACGGCATAGGACAGAGAGACATATGAATCAATGGAACAAATTTAGAGTCCAGAAATAAACCCATACAACTGTGGCCCACTGCACTTAAATAAGTGTGCCAGGACAATTCAATAGGGAAAAAATAGTCACTTCAACAAATGCTGCTAAAGCAACCGAAAATCCACATATTTAAGAATGAATATGGCCTTTTCTCATGCCACATGCAAAAATCAACTCAAAACAGATCAAAGGCCTAAATTTAAGAGCTGAAATTATTAAACTCTTATAAGAAAACATATTAGTAAAAATTTGTGACCAATGATTAGGCAATAATTTCTTACATATGGCACCTAAAGCATCAGCACCAAATAAAAAACAGAAATTAGAAGCTTAAAACCTGTGTTTCAAGGACATAGTAAAAATGCAATTCGGAGAAGGGGAAAAATATTCACAAATCATGTACCTGATAAAGGTCTAATACTTAAAATATAGATATGAAGAATTCTGCAATTCAACAACAAAAAAAGCAAACGATACAATTTAAAAATAGGCAAAGGACTTCAATAGGTATTTCTACGAAATATATATCCATTGGCTTCAAAACATATCATGAAAAGTCACATATTATTAGTCATTAAGGAAATTTAAATAAAAACCACAATGAGATAACACAAACCTACTAGGATGGCTATAATCCAAAAAAGATGGGTAATACGAGTATTGGTGAGAATGTGGAAAATTCAAACCCTTATATATTGCTGATGTGAATTAAAATAGTTTGACAGCTCCTCAAAACATTAAACATAGAGTTACCATATTTCCCAGAAATTCTACTTCTAGGTATATACCCCAAGAGAAGTGAAAGGTACGTTCACATACAATGGAATATTATTCATATCAAGAAATAAGTAGTGATGCATTCTATAACATGGCTGAAACTCAAAAACATTACATACTAATGAAAGAAAACAAACAGAAAAGGCCATATAGTGTATGATTACATGAAATTGTCCAAGACAAACAAATCTGTAGAGAAAGAAAGTAGATTAGTGGTTTCCAGGGCTGGAGAGCTAATTGCTTAATGAGTAAGGTGTTTCTTTAAGGAATGATAAAAATGTTGTGAAATTAGATAATGTTGATGGTTGCCAAACCTTGTCAATATACTAAAAACAACTGAACTGTACACTTTAAAGGAAGAATTTGATGGCATATAAATTTACCAAAGTAAAAAAATACCTATGCAAAATAAAGGTGTAGTTGCTATGCCTCATGTGACTACTATAAAATCTCATGTGTCCAAAATTGTTATGATTTGTAGATCTCACATTTGAAAAAAGTTTTTGCATAATTAACCATTATAGTTACTTATTGTATATTAAACAAAAGTACTGTAAGCAATTTCATATAACTTTTAGAAATAATTATTCTTTGTACACATAAGCAGTTGTAGCATATAGAATTAGACCTGGATAAATTTAAGTACATAGAAAAAATTTAATCCCTTTCTATTGAAGAAAATGGGCCTTAGGAAATTAGGATAACTGGAGAACATTAGCCAGTTGAATAAGACTGAAAAAAATATTTTAAATGCTGGTAACTTTCATAAAATTACTGAAAATCTATTTGTGATTACCTGGAGAACTTGCTGATCCCACTATTTTCAACAAATCTTGAGTCAAGCGAAAACCTCTTGGCAATCGAACCAAATATCCAACTATTAAAAACAAAAACAAATGATCAACAATTTGCCTCATGTGAAATTCCAAAATATTCAAATAACAATACTGTAGTATATTTGATCTTGGTTGAAAGAGAACATCATATATCAATCTCCTTTGATGGATAATTTCTCTATTCCAACTTTACTCCTTCACATTCTCTGATGAATTTAATCTACCTATTGCCTCTCCCTATTATCTCTTACCTCTGGCTTTTTTTAAACAACCACTTAGATAATTTCTTCTTCTTCTTTTGGGGGGGGGGCCGGGGCCGGGTTTGAACCCCCCACCTCCGGCATATGGGGCCGGTGCCCTACTCCTTGAGCCACAGGTACCGCCAATTTCTTCATTTTTAAAAGTCCCAGTCTCCCACCTTTCAAAACTCAAGAAGTTTCTTCTCCTTCAAAGTTTCTTTTTGTCCTTATTATTTCTTACCTACCATAGCACATCAGCACTCATCATATATTGTATTACAGTTCGTTATATACATATATCCTTTCCCTTATTAGATTACAGCTCCAGTGATAGCAGGATCAGTGTTTATGCCAACTTATCAGAGATCAAAACCAAACACTATACTTGGCACATAGTGAATGTTAAGTAATAATTGGGAATACATCCTGATATTCATCAGTCACTTTTGAATGAGTAAATGTGGCTTTATAGTGTGAGCAGAGCAAATGGGAAGGATGGTATAAAAATGCAATATACCCAAATTACTTTTAACAGAGGCAGGAAATAAAGTGCAAAGGAAAAAATACAGAAAACCTGGCATTGAATACTGTATTTAAATCCTAATTCTACCACCTGCTGGTTTTAGGAAAGTCACATTAAACGCTAGGGAGCTTCAGTTTTCTGATATGCAGAATGGGACTACTAATTCCAGCCTTACAGAATTAGGTTATAGTAACTAAGTGGAACATTGTATAAACTGCAAAAGGCTATATAAATTAGGCCTTTGTTAGTCATAGGTTACATATTATGATATTGACTTCTTTTTCTATTTCTTATACACTCATAGGTCCAATCTTGTTACATGTCAAAAGACAGGTAAAATTTTCAAATACACATCCTTTCCTACCTAGCACAAGACCATAAACAATGTTCAAGAAGCATGTTTGTCTTACATGGCAAGTAAAGTCTATTGGCTGTTCCCATACTTATATATGAATCATCTTTGGATTCCTGATACCTGGACTTTGAGAAATCTTTTAATCTCCATCACTCCTTTCTCCTCCCTATCCCATGCCAACCTCTACACTCCTTCTACATTTATATTCTTGGAGGGCGTCTATTCTTTTTCATTCTATCTTATCTTAACAATTTTTAACATTTGAAACAAATCACTTTTGTGCTTTTTATCAATCCTGAGATCTTATTTTTTAAAGGTCTAGAATTTGAACACGAGATAATGCAGCCAAACACTTCCTGGTTAAATAATAGTTAAATTGAACTTTCATTTCTTTCTGCAGTGTTTGTTCGTCACTATCTTTAATGTATTTTGAAAACAGTATTGAAAAGCATTTCCATTCACATGTCAAAACTTGAAAATCCCAGCATTTGTCGCGATTCTCATCTACCAGCAGTAGGTGGCGCTCCCATATCACAGATAATTCAAAGTGGCAGGAGGCCCATTCATTTTGAAACGAAAGAAGAATGCACGTACCATCATTACCGAGTTCACCCACTGCAACGTACAGCTGGCAAATGTCCTATAAACTGAATTTGGCAATTCGTTAACAAATCAATCTAACACTTGAACTGCAGATGTTTGTGATCTATTCTAGCCACACATTATTAATGCCCCCTGTCATTCCTTCCTCTATGCACATGTGAAGTGCCTTTGTACAACTTCCAGACAAAGTCAACCCTTCTCGCTAGGTGTTAGCGAGTAGAGCGTCTCTTTACAGAAAAGGAGTGCACGTGACACAAGAGACAGCAATTCTCCGTGGGGGAGGGGGAGTCAAGGTTGCCGCCGCCGAGCCCGCCGGCCAAGTGACCCCGACCCTCACCTGACTCGGGCGTCCGCACAAGAAAGGCGGAGAGAAAAAGGATGACAGCGGCCCTGGAGCGCGGGGAGCCCGCGCCCCGAGCCCCTCGCCAGCCCCGCCGCGCCCGGCCAGGGGCCGAGGCCTCCATCCACACGCCGCCGTCGCCTGCCTAGTGACCGCGTATACGGTCGTTGCCTGGCGCGCGCCCACCCGCCGCCGGAAGTCGGAAGCGGCGAACCGGAAGGGCGGATCGGACGGGCGCCCGGCCACTTCCGCCAGGACGTCCTCTGGAGAAAGCCTGTTCTCTACACGCTGCTGAAGAGATGAAAGCTGGCTGACCGCGGGGAGAGGCCCCTGGGCCTTTGGGACGACAGCCTCACTGAGGGAATCTTCAAGGGCACACGCCGCTTGTGGAAGATTCTGGAGAGGAACGTGGGGCCTCAAAGCCCGCGTGTTCGTGTTCCTGTGGCCTCTGTGGACAGAGGGAACGCCCTTCACAGAAGCCCGGTGGTGGCCTGAGCTCAGCGTGTGAGGGCCAATCAGAACAACTGATAGAATTTATGAGTCCCAGAGGATTGCCAGGATCTAGTACAGTAGGCGACTAATAGTTGATGAATGAGTGGATTTTACCTGGGTATAAATGCAGCACACACCTATTGGGAATTAAAGGTCAGCTTTTAGCATCGGAAAGAAGCTTGATGGAAAAATGGAGAAAATGACCTAGATGAAATTGATTTGATTGCAAAACACAGCCTGGATGATCATCTTATACTGCCTAAGTTCAGAAAAACAGAAAACAACTTATCAACTTTGGGAGACCGAAAATATGAAAGATTGTTGAGCTGAAGACAAGAAGCAGGTGCAAGAGCACTCTGTTACCTCTCTCTTTTTGTCTAAAAGCAGGAAGGACATAGATTACAAAGACAAAAGGTATCCTGCCCCCACCCATGAAGAAAGAGTTATCCACTGAAGACAGCTTCAACCTCTCATCCACTTTGAGATAATACCAGATTAATTAATATTCAAAAGCTTTAGTAACCTTTGTCTGGCATTTGTTTGCCTTCCCTGCAGTTTGCTACCTGTAGAGACTCAAAAGTCATTTTCTTTTCTCCTGTCACAACTCTAAAAATTTACATTCTTTGTTGAAGACGCTGTGTAAGCTAGAATTCAAAGCCATCTCTGAGAACTTATTCTCTGGGTGCCTCCCATATATAAGTGAAATATACATAAGAAAATAATAAAATTTCTGAGGTTTTCTGTTTTTTTGTAAATGGAGGTCCACTCCAATTACAAACCTATGGTTAGAGGTTATGAGTTTTTTTCCCCTACAGAGCCTAGAAAAGTCTATAACCCGAACATGTTTTATAAAACTTGAAGGAGAATCATACCTCTACTTTTCTGCTGCTGGAAGGATTTACTCAATGGGAACAGGACTGTTGGGGCAAATACCTTGAAGAATGAAGTCTGAGTAACTAAAGAAAAAATACCAAACAGTAAACGAATTGTTACCTTTAATATGAAGAAATGAGTGATCCTGAGTGAACTAAAAAGTGTCACTCAATATACTGTGTGCTGGACAAGGAATTTCAAACAGCCGAGGCATCTAATTCAACTTTCCCGCCTAACGGTATATCTCAAAATTTTAATGACTTTAGGTGGGCCATAGGCAATCTGGTTTTAACACACATGTCACTATCACTTGCCTGTTTTGCATTTTTGCTGCGGTAAGGTATAATCTTTTAATCACCAAATTCTAACATTTGGAGGTCTTATAGTAACAGTTTTTATGCAAGAACAAATTATTTAGTTGAAAAGAATGTTTAAATGAACTGGTATATTAATAATTTAAATGACATTTTACAGTGTAGACTAATAACTGATATTGTAGTTTTGTAAAATGAGTTTGCCAGATTACTCTGGACATCATGATAACATTAAAAGAAGTAGAGATAATTTGGGGCATGTAAAGGATGAACCTGTGCTTTTGACTAAAATTTGAAAATCACTAACCTTAAAAATTAGATACACCAATTCAAGTTTAGTGTAATACCTGTTTATATTTTGCAATGCATTTAGACTTACATTTATTTAGATAGAATATATTTAGTGTTAAGATTTATTTGTCATATCTATAGAGTAAAAACATAATTGTAATTATATATATACTTTTTAAATATACCATGTTATCACTGGGTTAACTTCTTTATACTGCTTAAATATATATATATGCGTGTATATATATATATTTTTTTTTTTTGAAGTTTTTGGCTGGGGCTGGTTTGAACCCGCCAGATCCAGCATATGGGGCTGGCACCCTACTCCTTTGAGCCACAGGCACCACCCTGCTTAAATATATTTTATGCCCATAAAATATCAAGTTGTGGGAAAATTTTAAAATAAATAAATGAGAACAGCTTTCCTGAGAGTTGGGGAGAAGAGTATAATGGAAATATCACTATCAAGGCTATTTTGTTTTTCTTAAGAATTAAGTTATGAAGTATATAATAAATGTTTCAGTGTCTTAAAGTTCTATCTGTTACCAAGCAACAAGGGTTCTGCTGTTTTTCTTCTTTCTGGTTCTTTTACTGCCCTATCCTTTTCTTTGGTGGAGGAAAATAATTGTCTGGAAGAGAAAAAAAATCTACTCTACCAACATTCAGAAAGCTGAATCAATAATTTTATACTAGATTAACCTTAATTTGAAAGAATCATCAGCAGTACTTAAGTGATAGTTATCAAAAAGTCTAAAGAGAACCATTATGGATATGGAGGTTCAGCACACACCAGGAAAGATAAGTATCTCTAAAAGGCCCATCCTATCACGACCAAACAATGTTGAGAATACAGATTACCCACATTACTGTGATCTCTTAAGAAAAATGAATATGCCTTTTGTGAAAGGCTTTGAAGACAGACATAACCATGGCAGGTTTGAAAAGAAATACAGCCCTTCTTTTCTTAAATTTCACCCTTATCCACCTTCAGTCCTGCCAGACTATCATGTGCATTATCCTTATCCTCCACCATATGGGCCAGATTACCCATTATTTCCACTTCGGGATGACGTGCCATTAAGTGATCCCTGTTCAGGCCTTATGAGTCCTGGTGGTGACGCTGATTTAAATCCTGGAATTGGCAAAATGATACCAAGCTTGGTGAGTTACAGTGATGTGAAACCTCAACATCGAGTTCCCAGATCAGACACAGGTTTTCAAATAACAGTGAAAAGGCAAACAATTCTATCAGAAGAACTACAACAGGACAGGAAATGGAATTCCAGGAAAGTGCCAGACATTTCCATCAGAGCAAAACTTGGAGGTAAAATAAGCGACATTAATACTTTATATTTTTTGTATACTCAATTAAGAGAGTAGAGTATGGATATAGGGTTCAATATGTTTGTAGTTAAATCAACACAAAATTATAAAGATCTGAATAAGATTTTCTTATTTTTAAATTACAGATTGTTAGAAAAAAAGTAGTAAGAATAATAAACCTTTTATAAACTAAATATAAAACAAAATTTTATTTTGTTTTTTTATTTTTTGCCTCCCCGGGAAAACCCATATTTTTTTTATTTTTACATATACATTAATTAGGTTTAATTAGGTTAATTAGGTTTCCACTTTTTGCCTTCACGGAATTTAAGAGGCTTAAAATTTAATAACAATAACAATGTTTAAGATAAAAACCACGTAAAGAATGAACGAAGATAAATATATTCAGAAAAGAAAACAGATGATTACTGCATCGAAATATTAAGCAATATTAGTAATAATAATGCCAAGAAAGTAACGTTCACATTGTTTAGGATATTGTATCCTCACTTATAAGTGAAATACGTTTGCAATTTCCCTGTATAATAATATATTTTCTACAAAATTTTATTTTTTAGCCATGTGCCATCAGTCAGTCACACCTGTAATCCTAGCAGTCTTGGAGGCTGAAGTCAGTGGATTGTCTGAGTTCAGGGGTTCAAGATCAGCCTGAGCAAGTGCCAGACCCTATTGGGTCTTCTAGTGTCACCTACTCGGGAGGCTGAGGCAAGAGGATCTCTTGAGTCCAAGAGTTTGAAGTTGTTGTGAGCTATGATGCCATAGCACTTTACCCAGGGCAACAGAATGAGACTCTGTCTCAAATCGTTTACTAAAAAAGAACATTTATTAGTTTAACTGACCAACGTAAAATGTGTAAGGTTATTTATTCCATATATATGGATAAATTGATTTTATCACAAGGGAATTTGTATATCACTTTGGTAAGTTTATGGTAAACATCCTTATCTGTCTCTCTCTTGACAAAATTAATTTGGTGATGGTTATGAAAGTGTTAGGTTACAGGGGGCTGAAATAAAATGGGAAAGTAGTAGAAAGTAAATATTTTGGTCCAGAAAAAATGGGAGCTGAAGAGAAGCAACCTCAACATAAATAGCTCACAGCCCTGGGAGCAGAATGAAGACCCCTTACTGACATCAGGATCATGTGGTTTCTCTGTAAGAACTCTTCTACATGCTCATAAGCCTGGCCCAGAAGTGGTGATAAACATCTCCAAAGGAAGACCACAGGGACTATTTTCTGTCTGGAAGTTGTCTGGCAGGCAGGGAGGGAAAAGAGGGGCTTGGCTTGCTCTAGTGCCAGAGACTCCACCAACCTTCCTTCTCCAGCTCCAACTTCCTTTTTTTTTGAGACAGAGTCTCACTTTGTCACCCATAGAGTGCCATGGCATCATAGCTCACAACACACACAACCTCAAACTCTTGGGTTAAAGCGATTCTCTTGCCTCAGCCTCCTGAGTAGCTGGGACTACAGGCACCCACCACAACACCTAGCTATTTTTTTTTTTTTTTTTTTGAGATTGGGATCTCACTCTTGCTCAGGTGCTCTCGAACCTGTGAGCTCAGGCAGTCCACCCATCTTGGCCTCCCAGAGTGCTAGGATTACAGGCATGATCCACCATGCCCGGCCCACAGCTCCTCTTCAGCACCCAGCCATAGATAAGAAACCTAAGGAAAAAATATATCATGCAACAGTGAGGCCACCACAAGTAGAGGCAGTGGGGATTCCTGGTTTCTGCCGACCGACTGCTCCATGGCCAAAGGGCATAGTCTCCAGGAACTAGGAAGAGGGTGAGAATAAAGGAAAAGTTAATAAAAATGAAAACTCCCACAACATAACTCTCCCCAATCCCACCCCTGCACATTTTCATTTTTGTGTCAGAAGGAGAAATTTAGACACACATAAACAGAAGATGAATTATACTTTTATCCAGTTATGTCCTTAGCCAGTTGATTTAGGGAAATTCTGAATTTATTATTGAATTTTCATATAGGGCATAAATGAGATTCAACAATCTACCTTGACAATACATTATTTCATAATCCATTGGAAATACTATCTAGCTAAATGTGGTATTACTGAGAACCAAATCCACTTGTATATACAAGTGACAAATACTATCTTATGTGCCAAAAATATTTTAAGTGTGTCCATTGAGAATACCACTGATGAGTTTGGGTCCTTCCCACAGACATAGTACGTTTAACTGATTTTGTTTATTATTCTAGTCTGTCCAGAAAGTAGCTTGAGCTCAACCTTTGCTGATAATTCAATGTATAATAACATTCATCATCAAGAATGTTTCCTTAAAGGAACTGAAGTCATTCTTTCTATTTTAAGCAAGGATGCCATATACCTTATAAGCAGAAAATCCCAGTCTAGTATAATTTTTAAAGATAATATTGTTGGTTTATTCTTGTAAGTTCTTTTAAGAGTGGACTCTTAAAACATTATTCCAAGAAATGATAGGCTGAAGAAATTGTTTATTTTAGTAATGCTAACATAGGACTAAAATGGCATTAATGGACTTCAGACCAACAATTCAGAACCAAGTTGAGGGTCATCTATCCTATGTCTGTCAATGCCTGCATCAGTACAACAGAGGAATTCAGAGGATAGGCTCAAAAGTCAGACTCTCCGGACTTGAATTTTGTCAAAAGCTTACTTCCTGTATGGCACAAGGTAGATAACTATTATCTTCATGACTGCATACCCTTATTTATAAAATTCACATAACAGTAATACTTTACAACATAACAACGGAGCCATGTGATGTAAAAATACCTGACTAATAAATGTCATGTTGTATAAAGTTAAAGTCCAGAACTTTTGGTTCCTTCACATATAAATTGAGAATGATAATACTTCTCTTATACAGTTGTAAGAATTAAATGAACTAAGGCCTGTAAAATGTTTAGCAAAATCCCTGAAACCTGATAAAACATTCAATTATTAGTAGCTGTTATTATTAGCTATTAAAATTTTCAAAGAGTAATACCTGCAGTTTAGGAAGTGAGTTCCATATAATTTGTTCTGGGCTTTCAATGACTTTATAGATCCTGGAAATAATAATTAATTATAAATGATAAGTACTTTCAGCTTTTGAAAACCTTAATAAACATTATTTCTAATACATGCTGACAAAGAAGTGCATCTCAGAATTACTAACATATATCACAAACCAATATTCATTTGCAAATATCATAGCAATATTATAAAGGGTTATATTTCTGGGTAAAGTGTTCAGTACTTTCTTTGTTGTTCCAGTGAGGTCTCCCTTTCATCACCCAATCAACTACTCTAAACGTACCCATTGTCTCTGCAGGTGACCCTTAGCACAGAGAAAATAGAGCTTATGTATTGACACCACTTTGATTTTTCTCCCATTTGGTCTCCTGACATCAATATTTATACCTCTTCATGAGACTTCATTTATTTAACCATTGTTTTAGCTCAGGTACTATAACGAAATACCAGACACTGGGTACCTGAAGCAACAGAAGTGTATTTCCCACAGTTCCAGAGGCTGGTAAATCAAAGATTGAGCTTATAGAAGGCTGCCTTCTCCATGTGTCCTCATATGGGGGAGAGGGAAAGAGAGAGAGAACTTAAAAAAGTATACACATTTTCAGAAAGGAAAAAATTGTTAAAATTGTAATACTCAATGTACACCACCAGTAAAAGATGAATACAAGTGATATTTGAGTATCTCTTGTAACTGTGAAGTCAAACATGACTTGAGTATTACAATTTTTTTAATTAAATCATAGTTGTATACATCAATACAGTCATGGGATACAATGTGTTGGTTTTATATACAATTTGAAATAATTTCATCAAACTAGTTGACATAAATTAACAATTTTAATGGTTTTTTCATTCTTAAAATGTGTATAGAATTTTGGCACCTTTTGTGTGTGGGTGTGTGTGTATATAGAGATAGATAGATATTACACTCTAGTCTTTCTTCTTAAAAGGAAACTAAATCCTATCATGGGGGTCTTACCCTCTTTTTTTAAATTTCAAATTAATAAAAGGGTACAAAAATTTAGGTTACATTCATTGTTTTCAATTCTAAAGTAAAGTTCAAGTTGTAGTTGAGCCTTTCACCCTGGGGGATTGCTGAACATCCTCACATTGTGCACATTAGGTGAGGTCCTGCCACTTGCCCTTTCTCTTCCCTCCTGCACCTCACCCTGGCTAGACTATATTTGTGTTTCATCATTCATGTTGGCATGTAGTTGTCTATATATTGGTTTCATATTAATACTGAGTACTTTGGATATTTTTTTTCCATTCTGGAGATCCTTACTAAGAAGAATAAGTTTCAGCTCCATCCAGGTAAACATAAAAGACATAAAGTCTCTGTTTTTTCCTATGACAGAATAGTACTCCATAGTACACATATGCCACAGTTTATTAATCCATTCGTGGGTTGATGACCATTTGGATTGCTTCCATGACTTGGCAATTATGAATTGAGCTAAAATAAACATTCTGGTGCAAATGTCTTTGTGGTAAAATGATTTTTGTTATTCTGGGTAGATACTTAGTAATGGTATTGTGGCATTAAATGGAAGGTCAATTCTGTATTCTTTTCTGTAAATAAATTCTGTCTTACCACTGGAAAAAAAGAAAAAGAAAATGCCATGAAGGCTATGTTAAACAGTTTGATGAAAACATTTCAGATTGTATATGAAACCAGCACATTGTACCCCTTGGTTGCACTAATGAATGCAGCTGTGATTTAATAATAAAAAAAAAATGGAAGGTCAACTTTTAGTTATTGAGAATTCTCCATTCGTTCTTCCATCAACTCCAGCATCTACAGATTTGAGACTTTGTGATGTGGGCTAGTCTTAGAGTTAGTAGATGTCTCAGAGTGGTTTAATTTGCATTTCTCTGATGATTAGAGACTATAAGCATTTTTTCATGTGTTTCTTGACCATTCATCTGTCATCTTCAGAGAAGTTTCTGTTCAAATCTCTTGCCCACTTGTAGATGGGGTTGTTTGCTCATTTTTTGTTGATTATTTTGAGTTCTCTATAGATTCTAGTTATTGGTCCTTTGTCAGATCCTAACATGCAAATAATCTTCTCCCAATCTGAATGTTGTCTGTTTGCTTTAGTTGTTGTACTCATGGCTCTGCAGAAGCTTTTTAGCTTGATCAGATTCCATTTATTCATTTTTGGTGTTGTTGCAATTGCCGTGCAGGTCTTCTTCATAAAATCTTTTCCTAGGCCAACTTCATGTAGCAGTTTCACCACAAACTTTTCTAGAATTTGTGTTGTTTTTGTGTCTTAAATTTAAATCTTTTATCCAGCAAGAGCCAATTTTTGTCAATGGTGAGAAGTTTAAGTCCAGTTTCAATCTTCTACATGAAGCTAACCAGTTCTCCCAGCACCGTTTATTAAATAGGGATTCTTTTCCTGAGTACATGCTTTTGTTTGGTTTATCAAAGATGACATGGAGATGTATGGTTGGGTTCATCAATAGATTTTCTATTGTATTCCATAAGTCTATGTCTATTTTTGTGCCAGTATCATGCTGCTTTGATCACTGCAAACTTGTAGTATAACCCAAAGTCTGGTAATGTGATGCCTCCAGATTTGTTTTTTTTTTTTTATTTTTTATTGAGTCATAGCTGTGTACAATAATTTAGTCATGGGGTACAGTGTGCGGGCTTCACATACAATCGGAGATATTTTTATCAACCTGATTGATATAACATTCATGATATTTTCTCATTTACTATGTGA